>BOPP01000043.1:7919881-7942273 GCA_017312745.1 Gryllus bimaculatus
CCTCAATCACCAGCGCCCCCTCGTTGCCATCGCCGTTCTCGCCACCTCCGCCGGAACATTCAAAACTGCCCCGCGCCTCCGCCAGCCACCGCCATATCCCGCCTTCGGAGCTGTAGGAGCTGCTTCGGAGAGTGGGCGGAGTTGTTCCCTAGTGGTCGATGGAGCAGGGCTTCGGGTGTCTTCGTCACTAAAGGAAAACAGGTGGTGTACATGAATGGTGAATAAACGATGTGGAGCGCAGTTTGAGAATGGTTTTAATTTCGTACATGGAGGATTTCAAAGCTTCATATTTTTCGCCTGCTTGAAAAATTCATGTGAGAAGAAATGGACGCATTTTCCGATTTTTGCCTATTAATTACCTCTAGTAAATTATTATCATTGTGGGATAGTTCATTTTTGGCTTCATCCCTCTTTATTTACTTGTTGATGAATACAATGATATACTTATACTATGTTATACTAAACGTTATACTATGCTTATGTCTTAGTTTGCTTACTACTAACTTACATACTATATTTAATCGAATACATGGGTGAGAAATCCAATTAGACATCTGTGTTAATTGTCAATTTCAGCGTATTACGTTTTTAACCTCTTCAAATAAAATGGGAAAAGTTGTTTTGAAAGAATTCTTGCGTATACACACAGATTAAGACTTAATACATTAGGACATACAGGGTCTTTATTTTAATAAATCTTTCTCTTGTAGAACATTGAAATTAGATAAGAGATTGCAATAGAAATAGGATAGCCATGTTTGTCGATTCCTATTTACTGGTGGTTCAGTTATAGAAGTTTATCTTCATAGGGAAAACTGTTGCCTTTTCTTCTGTAAAGAAGCTTGGCATTCTCCACTCTATCATATCGGCTAGTGCTCCTTCTTCACCTATCTGCAACGATCTGTTGCATTTTTTCTACCATGTCAACTGTAACAAGTATTGTACCTCCGCTTCTGAGCCAGTGACCCCCATCTCGATCAGGCTTCTCGTCTTGATTCCCTGATAGTTTGAGTGAATGCTCAATGATCCCATGTTTTGCTCCTAGACATGAATGTGACCCCGCCGTTTTCGAGAGTTCAGTGGGAGTACAGTTATTCAAATTATCGTTCTCCATGTTCTGTCACCAGAAAATCGCTTCCTTGACGAAGGGCAGAATAGGGTTAATAGCCAAAATCTGAAGTTGATTTTGCCTTTGAGAATAGTTTTCATTTCACGGGAGCGAATTTTTGCTTATTAATTCTTGTTAAAAACGCTAATTTCCGCTTGTATTCATAATTCAAATTGAACAAATGTGTATCAGTGTCTTTCCTTCTCACAATTAATTAAAAATTAGAGCACATTTTTAAAGAGAAGTAACAGTGCAGATTAATGAACAAAGCCCATAATAGGTAGACCGTGGTCAGAAATGTCAAAGACTACACTTCTTTGAATAAAGCTAATGCAGTATACGGTATGGAATGCAATGAGTGCGATGAAATATATGTAGGCCAGACAACATCAGAGAAATTCCTCAAAAACAAAACTCTGTATCATCGAATAAAATTCAACCATTCTTTCAATTTTCAAAACCCCAGAATTTTTTATATTGAGACCCGGAGATATCCACGATTAGTTTCTGAAACTTAACAGATTAAAATAAATAATTCTATTATTACTGCTGTTGAGAATAATCATTTTACAAAAATTTATATATTTTTGCAAATAATATAATAATGGCATCATTATCTATACCTCGGCAACCTCCACCAGAAATATCAACAGGTATTGGACACCCGTAATTTAATTGACATCTAGAGACAAAGGTAGTACGAGTAAACAGTGCTTCACATGATCGTTGTGATGCTAATGCTCGCAGGAACGTCTCTCTCGCGCGCGTGTGCGTGTGTGTGTGTGTGTGTGTGTGTGTGTGTGTGTGTGATTCTGGGACGGTCTTCCTCGTCGACGGAAGTTGAAGGCTTGGCTTTCCGTAGGCTGAGATGCTTCAGACTGAGTACATCTAGAGTTGCAGTGTGGCGTGGAGGCGCAAGTCGGATTTGTGGGGTCTTAGAGAAGTTGCTAATGGTTGGAGGCGCGCAGTTGAAGCAGAAAATGCGCTTCATAGAACAAGATTTACTTGTTCGAATCAATTTTAGGGTTTCTTTTGTTACATGTCGCATATAATAACAGGTTACCATGCGTGACGTTATAATGTCAATGTAATTTTAACCAACCAGCTGTTATGTCGTTTCACCCATAATGAAGAACAAAAAGTGAAAACTAGTTACTCCCTAACTTCTAAGTAAACATGTAGGAATTAATGTCATGTTATTAATACCTTGCTCAAGGTAACAATAAATGTTTCAATAATATTACATCACAACACTGGTTTTTAGCATTTTACTCTCTGTTTAAAAAAGCATGCCACACCAACAACCATCGCCGTACAACCATAGACGAATTTCTTAACTACGCTCCGTGAAGTCTCGAAGGTTAAGCAACTCGAGCCATCGCAGGCTCCTGGATGGGTGACACTCTCGGAACCCCGGGAATCAAACGGTGCCGAGCCCCTGGCCGAAGGGATAAAAGGCAATGACCGACTTGATCAAACGAGGGTTACTCTACTCCAGGTTCGACGCCAATACGTGGTTCCACATGCAGGAGGAACGTTTCTACGAATTAACAAAATTTAAAAACTTGAAAGCAAGAAGGTGACACTTTGCGAACTTCTAAAATCCCGGAACTGTAAATTCAAACTACCTTATAGAGTTCTTGGAAAACCCTTAATACGTCATTTTAGGCCGGGTTTCACCATCCGTCTCGACAGGCAAGAATACGAGTAAATGAATGTTTTCCGTTTCTACAAACGGGTGAACGTGAGGACAGCGACTGGGTTTAGGGATTATTGGATTCTTTGACAAACAACTGTCTCACGGAAGGAATAATGTCCAGATATGACCCATCTCAATCCATCCGTGTGTCGTCGTTCCCAGGCTCGCTGGCATCGCGAAGAGCGGAGCGTGAGCCAACGGCCGTCATAATCCGCGCCTCTGCGGCGGCTGAGCTCCGCGGCAGCCGGCGCGAGGGGCGGGCGGGCGAGACTGCGCGTCTGACGCAGGGAGCTTCCCAGGGGGGTGTTGAGCAAGCACGCGGGAGGCCGCGCTCAAAGGCCCGTTTCATCGCGCGCCCGCCAACGTGACCTGCCGCCGCTCGCTCTTGTTTTGCCACGGAGCCCCCGCTCGGCCCGGCCGGCAGGAGTGGGCTGCGGAGGTGGCGGAGACAGAGTGCACGTGGCAGCGATAGTCACGTAAGTGACACTGACCGGCGCGGTTAGGCAGCGCCGCCTTACACCCGATGTACCCGCTTCCGTTTGACGCACGACTCCCTTGTTTCAGCAAACACGCGCATGAGGCTTGAGCGAGCTTTGCTGCGCCCACACGTCGCTGTGCGCCTTCGCTGAACCTCTCGAAATGTCTGTCAGCAGGGAGCGAGTAAGTCGAGTCTTACGGCTCGTGCGGGTGGCTGATTGGGAGGCCCCGGTTCCATCCTCGCCTGCTGCTGCCGGAAATTTGCGTGATACGTTTAGAGTTGGTGGCGCACGCCGGGATTTTGTTCGTAAGCCGACATCTCTGGTCAGTGGTGTCCGGGGTTGCTTCCCGGCGAATACCGGAGCAACACCCTAGAATACGGACCACGGACTGTCCGCGCGCTCTTGCCTTCCTTTCCCCATTCGTATCCTTGGGACCGAGCGATAGGCGGATCACACCCCCTCGAATGGCTCATCGGCCACTGATTTGGAGATCGCCGTGTCGGAGGCGGAACTCTAACTACAATTGAGCCATAAAAAAAGGGGGGAAAACGTAGCAATGACGATGGTGACGAGGTTGGCTGTGCCGCTTGCCGCCAACGTGGCAGTGGCGGTGGCAGTGATGCTAGGAGCGGCAGTGGGGCGAGAGCACTAACCGGGTCGGCGAGGGCGCGTCAGCGGCTCTTGCCGAGACATACGAATGACGGCTTCGCCACAAGTCATTGGCACGGAGTTAGCCGCCCGGGCCAGAGCGGCCGGCGCGCCCTCCTTTCACCTGCTGGTTGTCGGCTTCGGTACGGGGCCCCCGTGGGAATGAGAGGGTGGGGAAAACGGATTACCCCGTCCCTGGAAATCTTACTTAAACATATACTTCGTTTCAAATCATTCCATCTGTATTGTGTTGTTTTCAAGGGGAATTTTCGTGGCTATTAAGCTAAGCAATGTTATGGTATGTTAAAATTACGTTAATTAGCATAATTCCCAGTTATTTATATTGTTCCAAACAGGTTAAAAAGGATTAACATAATAGGATCTTATGCTGTTCTATTCCACCCAGTACTTTCGGAGATTATCATGATTGAAGTGCTGCAAAGAACTTCGTCAGTGGGTGAATACGCATCTTAAAGGAGAACGCTTGTACTATATATAATATAGTGTGTGTGTGTGTGTGTGTGTGTGTGTGTGCGTGCGTGTGCGTGCGTGTGTGTGTGTTTGCGCGTGCGTGTGTATGTGTTTATCTTGATTGCTGGCGGAAAGGGAAGGAACGGCGGTTTGGTACATCGGGAAAAATTATTAATTATCAAATTCTATTATAAATATAAAACCATTTTTATTAAGTGAATAATTAATTTGTGTCGCGTTCCGGGACCTACATGATATACCAGGTACGGCTTTGTGTTTTGTTTTCATGAACAGTTTTTTTTTTATTTTGAATAAAATTTACAGAAGTAGGTTGACGAAATTTGAGAGTGCTTTTAAAGAATGTTTTCTGTTCCCAGCAATTCACTCCAGTATTTCTCACTTGGAATAATTGTGAGAGAATTCTAAAAGCAAAACCTTGATTAAGGGAATTTCTTAAGAGAAATACGTAAGAGTGCGACGTATATTGGTAATGCATGGGGATGCTTTAAACGATTCAAGGTTAACACGAAAAGATGGCTCAGTAGATGTCCCAAAAAGAAGCAATTCATGCTTGTGTATTACGGCTTTAAATAAATGTGTCAAGCAACATGCGAATGCTTTACATTGTGCGCACACACGTAACATTATGTCGGTCGTTTCTGCGGCCTTCTGGAGCGCGCTCGACTGGACAATTCCGCGCGTCGCCGGCCCCTGCCGACTGCGCCCGCTCTTTCACTGCGCCGCGTGACGTATTGCGGCCGTGTGCCGCGCGCCCGCACAATGGAAGCGCACGGAGCCGGGCAGCTTTCAAGACGTCTCACCCGTTGCGTAGGACATCCTGCGGGGGAAGAAGCGCTCGTGCAGGTCCAGGGGCCGTCATTTTCGTCGTTAATGTAGTCGTTTGTAAGTTCCAAGCATTATTATGAAGACCTTTTAAAAATGACGCTAAGCAAGTAGTGGGAAATGAAATAACAATTGTTAAAGTTTCGAAGTTTTTGATTGTTGATACATTTCTTGGACCTCCTCATTTTGTCAAACTTCCTCGTCGTTGACATGATAACAAATTATGTTAATTTTCAAATTTGTTGCACAAGATTTATAAACTCTGTACCAATAATATTTCTTCTCTGGCGTAAAATACATTTACGAAGAAAAAAGTAATTTTTTCCTTCATTTGTTTCTTCTTTCAAACTTGATGTGTTTTGTGATATTGCCTGTTATCATTCTTAAACGTTCTACTAATCGACATTGGTATATAACTCTTTATAATGATAACTCTACACATTTCTCACACTTCTTTTATGTATTTTCGTCTCTTTTCTATGGAGAAATACAGTTTGTTCCTTTTCATTTTCCTCGTCTCTCCGTCCTTCTTTTCCCAAACCATTTCGCCCTCTGTTCCTCATAAGTCCTCATTTTTCTTCTCGTTCTTTCTCCTAGTTCCTACTGTGCGCTGCTATGCGGTCGTTGCCTCTGTTCATCGACCGCCCATGTTCGCGCGCCGTAGTGAGGAATCGGCGCGAGCGAAATATTCTTGGGACAATGTGTGGGGCGAAGGGAGGGACGTGTTGTGACAGCGGACGTCTCACTCGGCTCCGGGCGGTGGCAGTCGGTGGCGGACGGCTCCGCCTCCCCTCGCCACGCCACGCCACGCCACGCCACGCCACGCCACGCCACGCTACGCCACGCCGCGCCACGACACGCTATGCTGCGCCCCGCCCCGCCCCGCCACGCCATGCTGCGCCACGCCACGCCGCGCCACGCCACGCCTTGCCCGCCGCTCCGCGCCACTCCTCATCGCGTCGCGCCGCTGACTCTTCCGAAATAGACGCAGCCGTTGAAGTATGGAGCCCCATTTGCGGGGGCGGGAGCCGGCGCAACTGAGCTGGATGCATCGCCGTTGCTGCCGCCGTCGCCGCCGCCTCCGACTGCGTTTCCATCTTCGCTGCCGCCACCGCCGCCGCCTTTGCAAACCTCACCCTTCTGCCTTCGCAGTTTCGTCGTCTCTGCCACACGAGTTGCTTTTGTTGCTTTAGTTTGCCCGTCTTCCTCCTCTTGTCGTGTCTTGCCTTGGCTCACGTAACTCCTCGTCTATCTCTTTGGTACTCTGCTATAACTTCCTACGTGGAGTAATATGCGGTGGAGTGAATAATGCACACATCTCACATCTAGGTTCCATGGAAGACTCACTCCTGTCTCATTGAATATGTGTAGAGTAAATTTGGCTTGGGACCTACAATGTTTCATTAAACCTCATGTTCACATTACTTAAGCGTTCAGCCAACCATTATAGCTTGTCTTTCCAATTTCACCCAGGAATTTGTTTGTCGTATAACGCAGTAAAATGTTAATTTTATCACCTTTTTCTTGGGTATTATATTGTATCTTGGAATTTTATTCTTCGGATCTTCGTTTTAGTAGATCGTTTCTCTATTTGCGTTTGTCTTGTGATAACTAACTCCTAAACAGAATCCTGTGCTCTAACCGTGGACTCCTTATCCAACAACGTTTCCACCGTCATTGCTGCCTCTGCGTCCTCCTCGTCTCCTGTTAATGTTTATTATTCATGTGTTTTGTACTCTTTTCTTCGCGCTAACCATTATCCAAAAGCAAGCGTCGAATTATTATGTTTACTTAGATCATAGTAAACGCTGCAGTCTATAAATTGCGTTTCTTTTATCAGAGGGGGTATGCAGAATTTAAAGACGGAACTTTCACGGAAAAATCAAGTTTATGATAGTTAAACTTAACTCAATTTCAGCCCAAACTATAAACCGCAGTTATTGTACAGAATTTAGTGGACTCCAAATTTTTTAAAGTTAAAAGTATATTAGATTATTTACTAAACATGTAAGAAATTATTTATTTGAAAATTTTTATAACCTGTTTTAAGGGGAGAGAACAGTTTTTGAAGTGCTGTATGCTCCTCACTCCGCTGCTTCTTCTGCATTCTGCCGTCGCAATCGCATGTCCGCATCTCGTCTGCCACCCCCCTCCACCCACCCCCTCACCCCCCGGTGCGCAGCCGCTTCTCGCCTCGTCGCCTATTTATTTTTATCTCCATTGCCGCCTTTCTTTATCGCATTGCAGCGCTCTTTTCAACATGTCCAATTATTTTACCCATTTCTCTTTCTTCCACCGGACTTGTTGCCTTATTGCTTCTTCTTCGTTGGGTGCGTAGAGTTATCTCGCCGTGAATAATATTTCGCCGCCTTTCCTCTTTTGTGTGTGCGCGGCTAGGGCGGCTGCGGAGCGGGGAGGTCGGGCGCCGTGAGGGGGGGGGGAGCCGTGCCGTGTGTCGTGGGCTCCTCCGCGCCTCTGGTGGCCTCGCGGTTCCTTGGCTGCGGCCGCCGCCCTCCCTGGGGGCGCTAGCGGTGCGCAAGCGGTGCCCCCTGCAGCCCCTGTCTTCCCGGCCGCGCTCCTCGCTCGGGGCCTGAGGCCACCGCGCTTCACGGGCCCGAGGTTGCGGTGGGCGCGATTGCTGGCTATTTACGTGCGTTTCTGCTTAAGCTTCTCGGGGCAAGGAAAATGGGTCCATTGTCTGCAAAAGTCATCTGAGACCGGAACCCGATCGTCCAGGATGAAATGTACTGGAGGAAAGACCAGTGTGTAAAAAGTTCAACTTCGTCAGTTTCACTTGGTCCGTGTCAATACCATGAAAATATGAATGCGAAATTACGATGCATCGGAAACCTGCCTCGATACCGTTCCGAGCACCTTAAACTCCGCTCTCGGCAAAATTGTCCGGAATTGGACTCACCCTGTCAGAAGCGGAAGGCGGCCCTGGCCTGCTGGCCGTGGACGGGTGCTCCGCCCACCGCCTTTGGCGACACGCGTCCCTGCGCTTTCGCCGCCACCTGTGCTCCCCACGGTTTGCCTTCGCCCAGGATAATGAGGGGGAGCGATGACCGGCTGCGCTCATGTATGGACGCCCGCCCCCTTGTCAAGGACTGTTTTGTAGAACGGTCATCTGTCTTGTCACCTAGCTTTCTTCACTTTCCGCCATATGTTTACTAAAGCTCACAACACTGGGCGCAACTTTACGGAACACAAGCAATAACTGATAGATCCCTTTTTTCGTTTTTCCAAAAAATATTACTGAAAATTCCATCGGCCGCACATGACATTCTCTTTGAGCATTTTTCTTGCATTTTTGATTGCTGATTGCGCACATTTAAGGCGTATCCACATGTTCTCGATATGTTTTCCGGTTTTACCCGTACGGTTTAACGGGCGACTCATACGGTTTAACGGGCGACTCATACGGTTTAACGGGCTCGTTTTTAGCCAAATCCTACTTGCAAAACTTTCAACTTTCCCGAATCTGTGTGGTTTCCTTTAGTGTGGTTAATGTTGTTTTTTCTCTTACTTGTTTTTTTTATGTTCCTGAGTGTTCATTACTGATATGGAAAGAAAAATAAGGTTGAATTTGAAAGTTGCACAAACAGGACGTTGCAAGTGGTTTGGAGCGTGTTTTCGAGTGCTGAACTGTGTTGTTTTCATATACCTTGTACCGTTATTCCCCGTTCAAATGCCAATCCTTTTCATATCTTCTTCGAGGTAGAGTTGTTTTGCGTTGTTTTGCAACCTCTAATGTCCGTGTTCCTTTTTTGCAGGTACGTGGTTATGGCGCACGCAGTGAGGATGCGGGCCAGGAGGAGTCCGCGGGAGGCGCCTGAGCGCGCGCTGCCTCGTAAGTCGGGGGACCGTTGCTCCGAACTCGTTGGCGTTTGACCCGCCCCGCCCCGCCCCGCCCGCCCCACGCCGCTCCTCCTTTACCCTTCCATCCCCGGTGCCGGCTGCGCGCGGGAGTGCGGACGGGGAGCCTTCGCGCCGCGGCGCTCGGGGATTAGCGCCGCTTCTGCTCGGCCGCCGGCGACTCGCGCGCGTTTCGAAGCGCGCTGGGCTTCCGACCGTCGGATTCGCAGGTTCCCGACGCGGGGCGACCAGGGTGCGTCGTGATTGCGGAGGTGGGACAGACGGATTGAAACGGAATGAAAATGCATGCAACAGTGGGTGACCAATAGGGGGAAATTGGGAGCGACCATTTCCGACACGATCGATTTTCACTGAACGTCAAACCTATTCGGTGTTTTTCCTTTCAATGAAGACATCTTATTTTCAGTCTTCTAATACGTTTGTCTTCTAATAATGTTGCACCTTTTAATAAGAACGTCTCCGACGTTTTTACTGTGATTCTCTTTGGTTGTTTATCGAAAGGGCAACCGTATTTCAATTGGAAAAACAGAATACGCGTGCGCGTTAATACCTTTTACTCGGCACTTCGGAACTCTTTGACAATTACTATATTAACACAATTAATAGTAGTCGTTAACTAAATAATTAGCTTGCTTGATAACAAGAGTCACTTAATCAAATCTCATATTTATTATTATTTGGCACAAAATGTTATTGGATAGAAATGTTTTAAACCTAAATTAATGTAATTTTTGTAATAAGAATTTTATTTTTGATGTTTTACAAAACATTTTCATATATTTTTTTATAAAGCACCAACACAAAGTTCTGCACAGAGATGGCAATAATAGAAAGAGATATAATAGAAAGGTCGTGTTGTGAAGTTTAGAAACTCCTTGAAAAATGACCTGCTCTCCCTACCTCGAGCTCGTTCTCCTACAAATTTGAAATTAGATAGGATATCTTTTTTTCAGTTCCATTCGGAACCGACCCTTCCATCGGAAGATATTCCATACAGTTAGAAGCAACAAACTTCGCTCACAACAGCGTCTCGGCGGGCGCGAAAATAATTGGAACGAGTGCCGCTCTTTGAAGCGTATATTCTGAAAGAGCCTTTCTTCGGGGAATCTGGTTGCGCAGGCGAGACGCCTGGCGGCAACGCGAGAAGGTACGACGGAGAGGCCACCTTTAGCGAGGCAACGGATCCCAGCCGCCCACGCAGCTCAGAAAGGTCGCATCTAGAGGTTCGCGTAACGCATAACGCCTTCCAGGGAACTTTATTGACCGAGCTCGATAGAAGCCGAGAAGGGAGAGTTTGTGCACACTGTAGGCGGCTCTTTTTCTCTCTCTCGCCCTTTCGCCTCTCCCCTCCTCCGTTCCGAGATTGAGCTTATGTCGTCGCCGTGGCTGTTTGCCCGCGTCGGCGCACCACTCTTCGTCACTCCTCGTCTCCTTCGTCCTTCCACTCCGCCATCGGCACCTTTCAGCGCAAACCCTCTCCCACCAACCTCAGCGTTCGCATCTCGCCATCGTTCCTGTCGTCCTCAATGCCCGTATCTCCCCCAACGCTCGTGTTTGCCCCAAATGTTCATGTCTCCCCACCGCGCATGTCTTCCATAACGCTTGTTTTCCCGGTATCTTCCCCAACGCTCCCCCTATCCCTCACCAGATCCCTGTCAACCCGCCCACCCATGTCCGCCCCAACGCCCTTGTCGCCCCGATCGCCCACCCCGCCCCCAATGTTCGCGTCGCCCTGACGCCCACATCCCTCCCAAACGCCTGCATCACCCGCAAACGCGTGCGTTCCCTGCCGACGCTCGCTTCGCTCTACAGCGCATTCAACCCCCACAACCCCACCCCGCCGCACTCTCCTTTCCCGCCCGCGACCCGTGCATCGCCCCCGGTGTCACTTCCGGCCCTTCCGGAACTACGTAATGCCCCCAGCTACCTCAACCAGGGCTCTCGTCGTTCCCATTGAACCCACAATTTGAAATGAACGTCACTTTTTGTCATTTCCTGCTACACCGCGCGCCCCTTCTCGCCACCTCCTCCACGCCTTCTCCACCCCAGTCCACCTCCGACACGTCGCCGCCGCCTTCGCCCTCCTTCGCTCGCTCGCTCTCGCCAGTTCAACAGCAACAGGGACTTGTACGGTTTTGTATCCGCTTTTAGCTGTGGCAGAATCGCTTGAGTGGGAGCACTATGACTAAATGATGGCCGATTTGAAATGAACACCAATACTGATTTCAATAAATAAAATTGATGCCTCCAGTTACAGAAACATATTAATATTTCGCAGTGGAGGAAGTATATTGCAGCTTTATATTGTTGATGTAATAAACGATATGATAGACAAATTGTATGAATACAAATGACAGTGCTACTGAAGGACACATTGAAACCATACCCCCAAAACACCGCTGGATCACACAGATACGCAAGCTAGAGAGCACATCATTGTCAGGATGAAGGATAGGGGAAAATTCTTCTTTCCTCCTTTCCTTTTCTCTCTCTCTCTCTCTCTCTCTCTCTCTCTCTCTCTCTCTCTCGAACATATACAAACACCCACGTACATACTCATTATAGTCTTCTTCTTTAAATGCCCCAAGAACGTATGAAATAATCACGTCACCCTCGACATTTGCGTGAAAGGGAGATATTGATATTGACATCCCAATTCTTCTCGCAAGTCTGTCTTTCATTTAATACACAGCAACATCAGAGTTTCTGACAATTTTTCCTCCCGTCGGTTTTTTCTGGATGGCTAGAAATATCTTTTTAATTAGTCAGAATTGTCGAAGTAGTTAATTAAACTAGCTTTTGAAGCGTAAATCCTTTAGCGCGAGCACGACGTTGCTTGAGCTGTGGATTTTCCGCTGGTTGGAAATCCAGTGATTGAGGTAGGAATCTAACCGGCTCTCTGCAAGTTAAGTGACGTCAGCGTTCATTCATCGGGGTTGTCATATCCTCCGTTTTTGCCCCCTGCGTTGGCGTTGGTTTTGTCCGTCCTCACGCTCCGCAACCGCTTTTGTTCTCCCCTTCCTATCGCTCGTCGCTCGTCGCCCGTCGCCGTCTCCCTGATCTGGTTCTCGTCTTTTTCCGCTTTCGACGCAGCCACTTCACTTCCGCCAGCCACGTCTTTACCGCTCCACATCGCGCACCTTCTCGTGCCTGCGCCCGACCCTCCTTCCCTCTACTGCAGTGTTTCCTGTCGACCCCATCTCTCCCTCCCTCCCTCCCTCCCTCCCACGCTCACTCCCACCCCCTCCCTTACCTGTCTTCAAGGGGAGACCTTCTGCTCCCCGTTGGAAAACAAGGTAAGTGAATTACATCTTTCATGGATTCTGGAGTACATGAGACTTCGAGATCGTCCGTTATCTTTTTTTTTATCCTTCCTTTCTTTAAATACAGTAAATCATCTTTAATACTAATTCCATGGAACCGAAATAGTCGGTGTTCGTGTAATTAAAATTCATGTTATTCGAATCTACAGGTATCCGCATTACTATGTTTCCTTTCACGTCCAAATGTTATTCGTATTACGATGAAATTCGTGTTAAGCGAGTATAAATTGTGTTATAGTGTGTTCAATGTTCCTCTTATCTCAGGATGACGATCAGAACTGAATTCAGCACCACGTAACCAGTTTCGAGCTTTTAAGCAATGTTGATTCAGGGGCATTTCATATTGAAGTATTTCGTATGAACACTGCAATACAGAAAAGTGACACTGCAATATGGAAAGATTTTCTACTTTCCTCTGCCGATCATTTCAAATTTTGAATCATTTTTCATGGTTCTTCAATCATTCAACTTCAAATTTTTGTCAATGCTTTTGCATTCGATTTTGTAAATCGCTCTTCTTTATCCTTAAGAATGCACATATTCACTTTTTTGAAACAGGAAATTATTTGCAATATCAAACACATGTGGTATTCAATTATCGCTTGTCATGGTGAATACGGCTGTTTTGAATGAGATGAACTATTCTCTTTAGTCTTTGCGAAACATCGATGTGTGTGGAATTTTTGACTTCAGTGTACATGGATTCTTTCCTTGATAATGTCAAGCAATGAACGACCGTTACATTTTTCACCCTTGTAGCACATTCTGTGTGACCTGTACATTGAAAATTAGCACAGGTACAGAATGCGTTATGTATTGTAAACTAGCTTTAGCTCGTCCTTTATGCACACATTCCGGTTTGTTGTTCTTCGAAGTACTCCGTTACACAGCATTTGCTCCATTCGTGCATTATACATTTCGTTGTTTTTGTTTTGCCTTCATTAGACATGGGGGACAACCACTATGGTCAATGACTATTGTCAAGGTTTGAAATAAGAAAGTGTTCACTCTAACGTTACGTGATCATCGTTGTTGTTCGTAGATATTTTAATCAAGTATGCGAACATAACATACAAAAAATTTAAGACATTTCACTCTTCAAATTCAATTTGTTTCGCGAAAAGCTGTAGAACTATCTTGTGCGTGGAAGAGGCAGATAACTAGTCCATTTACACACCCACCACAACAGTGCAAAACCGTGAATAATCTGGTTCTAAGAACGAGTATTGCAGAAAAGGGCGCAAAAGTCGCGGTGGGAAGTCTCCTTCGCGTGATCCGTCGCTTGCTGTCATCTATCGCCTGCGGTTCCCACAACCGCCTTCGATGGCAACCATTGCTTGACGGTTTCCCCCCTCCACTGTCATCTTCCCAGCTCGCGGTCTCCTGTTGCTGCCCACGACAATCTTCCTTCCTCCACTGTCCTAGCCATCACGCTCCCTACAGGACGACTATAATTTTCTTTTCATTTTTAAATTATATTATAAAGATGAATTTGCTAGATGCGACTCTAAACTTGAGTCAGATATATTTGCGAGCATTTGCTTCACTTTGTAATGTTACAGTTAGTAATATATTTTCTCAAAATAAATCGTTTAAAAAACGAATTTGATTCATTTCCTGATATTTGCAATGGATCTTTTCGATGGTTGAAGAACCAGCGCGGAATGAAGCACATTTTTTTCCTTCGATAATTATTTGTGCCAGTTTTCCAAAGTACATTTTTTAATTGCTTGAATAGTAGGAAATGCACATAAAAATGTGTTGGCGAAGTTTCAGTTTGTCCATAAAGATTTGTTTGTTTGGCATAGATTATCTATTACTGTTTGCGTTTAAAAGCACTCTGTGTAAGGGTATGGGAGACAATCCGAGAA
This sequence comes from Gryllus bimaculatus, assembly GCA_017312745.1. Lineage (NCBI taxonomy): Eukaryota > Metazoa > Arthropoda > Insecta > Orthoptera > Gryllidae > Gryllus > Gryllus bimaculatus. The sequence continues at coordinate 7,934,200 of BOPP01000043.1, forward strand.
GGAAACAATACTGTTCTGAAAGAAACTGCCTTGTTATGTGTGAGGACGAAAGCATCTAAGATTGCGGCTGAAGTCCACTCGAGAGCTAGCCCGCCAGAGCAAGCTGGCCTCCGAAGGGAGTTCGGGTCCGGTGCAGCGTGGGTGGATGGTGAGGGGGGGGGAGGGCCGCTGCGCTGCGGAGACAATACCAGGGAAAGTTGGAAAGTTCTCGCGTAATTACTTTATGGTTGTCTCCAGTTGATTCGCTGTGGGTTGTCCCTGTCCGCGTCCGCGCGCGCCTGACTCGTCTGGCGCTGGGGCTGCCACTGTCAGGGCCGAGAGCCGAGAAGGAAGACGGAGAGGAGGGCGGAATCTATGAGAGGAAAGCGAGTCGCTGGCTGGGCGCGTGGCCGTCACACGAATTGGGGAGCGCAGTAGATTGCATCGCGCAGGGCCAAAATTCGTACTGCCTTTATTGCTGATTCGTTTCTCCTGCGGGTCTCTATAAACCCAATTTGTCCTCATCCGGCATGGCATGTAGGGTATACAGCTGTGTGGAGTTTATTACGTCTTTGGCGGGTTTCGGTCTCTCCACAGCATGGACTGGCTTTTTTCTTACCCGCGTGAAGTATGTTGGCTTCCAAGAGACCTTTCGAAAAGATAGTAATAAACTGTTATTAAATTCCTGGCATGACCATAATCCTCCGTGTATATTACGAATTCTGTACAATTCTATCTGCGTGATTAAAATAAACAACAAACAATATTCCTTGACCTGCCTATCGCATACTTCACTTCATTTCACGGACATACCTGTTTTTCTCTAAAGATTACCGCAGCGAATAGCGAAAATTGAAAATATAATCCCCCTTTTCAAATATTAGACCTAATTTGCGTTCAATGCATTATCAACTATCAGAGTAGTACTTCTTTAGAAGTACTTCTTTAGAAGTACATTCTTGCTTTTCTTACTGACATTTTGTCTCTTGTGTGACAGTTTCTCTTGTGGTATCTTAAACACATTGTGGGCAACAATTTGATTTCTAGGCGAAGTATACTGATAATGATTCATTTGTTGGAGATATAAAATTATACACTCACACATTGTGAATACAACTACAATATTTATTGAGATGAATGAATATTATTGAGCTACACTGAAATGTCAGCAGACACTCTTTGAAATTGTAAGAAACAAACACAGTCTGGTGATTTCAGAGCAGCCCAGAAAGTAACTGGATAATTGGGAATTTCTCGAGTATTGTAATTAATTGGTACAGGAAAAAATAATGGTAAGCAATTCGAAATACATAATGCAAGGGAACCTACTGTGTGCTTTTATGAACCATGCCAAGATGACATTGAACTCTAAGTTCAAGTTGCTGATATGTTCAGTAGATAGTGTATTGTTTTTCATTTCTATTCCACAATAATTATTATTATTATTACCTCAACCAAGCCTAATCTCAGAATATGAGCGAATATCGAGAGGTTCAGTCAGGCAAAGAACGTTGTATAACTCCCATTGTAAACAGGGCAGCTGTTCCAAAATTGTTTTAGGTGGTAAATCGGAAGAGTTGCAGTTCATAACTCGGAGGGGACGTTGTTTTTAGAAGGAAGATGCGGAGGAGACCTTATTAATGGACATATTTATGAAAACAATACGATCGAAGGGCGTTCTTGTGCGTTGTAGGTCGTTCCCTAAGACGTGGGAGATGAAGTTCTGAGGCTTTACACGACGAACGGAACCGCGTGGGGCGTCGCCAGGAACGTCGTCATCGCGAGAGGCTGCGGCAAACGGCAACCGCGTACGCGCGGAGGACGGGGCGCGGGGCGGGGAGGGGCGGGGCGGCGCGGGGCGGGGCGGGCGGCGGTGGGCGGGGCAGAGCAGAGCAGAGATGGGAAGTTCCTCGCTCGAAAGGCGGCAAGGTCGCTGACCAGCCAACCTCGACGCCGCCGCCGACGCGGCCTAACTGTGCGAGCCTAAATGGCTCCGCACCGGCATGACTGGAATCGCTCCGTGCACCCGTGGGCGGCGCCCCGCCCCTCGTCGCCCATTGGCCCGGACGGAACGGACACATTGCGGCTGCCCACGCCGACGTGTTTTTTGTTGTCGTTGTTGGTTAGGTATGTGTGCGTCTGTTTGTGTTTTGCGTGGACCAGCGCATGTCCAACGGTTCTCGAAGTAGAGGTCAGTAAAGGCCTCCAGCAATATTTTAACCGCCAACCGCGCAGAACGTGTTGTTCAAACAAGACTTTTACATCTTCTTATTTCTCCCTTTGTTTATCTACTGGAAGCTTCAAACAAATGCAGTTCCTCAGAGAATCATTTAGCCTGGCCCTTGTCTAACTACAAGAACCAGATGAAAGTAATGTTTTCTGTGACTGTTCGGAAGAATAAAGTGCACTGTTGTATACTTTTATGTTTATATTTTTTCTATAATTAAACTTTTCAACGCAAATAAATTGCAGAATAAATTATCTAGATATAGAAACTATTTCCCCAGGCATTGATGTCATGTTTCACTGATCTAACTAAGGCATAATAATAATAATCATTGCAACTTGTCATTGCAACTTCATGAAAGGAGTTTTCAAGTTACTGTAATATACAAACTAAGCACTTCCAAATATTAGTAAGATACAAGTTTTGATTTGTTTGTCCTATATTATAATTTATTTTTTATATTTATTTGTTCCTTTTTAATTTTTTTACAACCACAATTAAATATTGTAAACTACCTCGCCGTTGTAAAACTTGCCCGGCTCACAATCGGCAGACGTTGCTTCCGACCTCTGAAAGATTGACAGGGGAGAGGGGACACATGCATGTTTGGTTTTTCCTAATCTTACTACAATTAAAACAACGTAATTGAAATCATAAATACTTAATTTAATCAGGTAGTAGAAATACATAACCCAGTTACAGTGAATCCTGGCTCACGCAATATTCTCCTTTTACATTAACTATCTCCTCTCCTCACACACAAGTCAATTAATGTTCCGCTATTTCCGGCGAACTCCCCACGCTCCTTCCCACGCTGGCGAAGTGCTGTTGATGGGCGGATCGATTGATCGTCCGCACGGAGCACGTTCTGTTAGTCTGGGCTCCGCCTGAAGTCGCGTGAGCACGGCTGTCCTTACCCGCGTTCACCGGCGGCGGAACGGCGCGACTGAAGCAGTGTCCCGGGTCGTGGGCGGCATTGCCTTAATCGTGGCGACTCGACGCCCGATGGCGGTCAGCAGGCGGTCACACACAGGAATCAGACCCGTAGACAAAATTTCTTCGCCACCCGAGCATGTTCACGCGGAATCGTCAACACCGACGCGGCACGGCTCGCATGGGAATAGCCTGAAGCGAGCACGCCCACGAACTTTCGAAGAGGCTCGGCGAATAAAATGCAGAAGAAGCTCGGTGAACAAATATTACACGAGAAGATTGACAAAACTCTTTAAGGAGGAGGAGGAGGAGGAGTACGTTGGGTCCCCGGTATTTATAGGTTTCGCGGGCCCTCTCCCACTCCGATGACGCGGTGGTCCCCGCGTACGCGATGGATGACCTTGGCCCTTCCCGGTTGCTGGCGCCTTTCTGAAATGGCCCTTAACGCGGGGCCGTGCTCTGGTCGCCCACCCGCGTACCGATCCCCTGACACCTTCCCCTCAGTGCCTGCGCTCCACAAAGGAGACGCCCGAATTCGCAGCGCGGCAACGCATAAGTTTCCTTATCAGTGCACAATTCCTGGCAGCGATGTTCCTCAGCGTTTGGCGTGGGCAGGCGTGAATTTGAAAATAATTTCATTTTCCCAGCTGCGGAGCGTCTGTGCTGTTACAATATATAAACAATTTCATCGTTTTTGTCAAAATTTGTAAAATTTTTGAAATAGTCACATTTGACGACGTCCCAAAGCTTCGGTCTCCTTCATCAGGTGCTACAATTAAAAATGATATTTACAAAATTAGTTAATGAATGAAGAACCCAGCAATCATATTTGCAATATTACCTAATTGAATGAGTATAAAAATTACAAAAATAATTAACTATCCCGATACAAGGTGAAAGGTCACTTGTTCTAAACGTAAAACCACATTCGAATATTCGGATAAACGGATGTGTTTTAAAATTAAAAGCATTTAAATTTAATTGAAATTAATTTACGTGCATTTAAATGCAAGTTTTATTTTTTGACTAAAATACAAAGTATGCTACAAAATAAAATAACAAGAGCAAGTGCAGTAGCGCAAGTGGTCCAACCACAACCTGGCGCGAGAGCAAGAGTGGCCTAACTGCAATGATTGTAGGCCACTCTTACTCTTCACCATACAGGTAGTCTTGCGTCAGGTGTCAGCTACGGCACTTGAGATCCCAATGCCTCTGTTGTGACATCTTGTGTGAATAACAAAAAACATATACAGTCTTTATAATGAAATTTAGTGTGCACAGTCCATAAGTGCAGGAGATGTTCATCAAGAGTTTTGATTGTTGGCGCCGAAGCTCTGTGTCTGCAATGAGATGATTGTGATTGCATTGGTGATGATGTGTTGGTGCTCATATACTTGTGCGTCTACTCGCGTTTTCTTACATGCAATTGCCACAGACCACGATAATCCTAGGACCCCACCCTGGGGAGCAACTCCCTGGTAGAACAATAGTAGTGTGGGAGGAAGCACTGGCAGGGTAAGACTACGATAAAATACTCGAATCCGGAACTGAAACCTCCAACCGTTTATTTTACATGTTACCATTTGTTGCTGCTGTTATTAATGCTTGTTAATACATTATTTGTTACTATCTAGCACATGTTACTCGTTTTCACTTACTAGCTCACGAATACAGTGTGTTCGGATTAATGTTACGAGTAACGTGGAGTACTTACACATCCTCCGAATGCTTAAGAGAAATCATGAAGTCCATAAACCCATATCTGTCGTGAGCGTGTGCTAGAAGAGAGGATATTTGGAGTACTTTCTCACTCAAGTAAATGAGAATATCGTAATGAGAGTGCCGTGACAGTGAGAAAATTTCACTACACTTTGCTTACACTCCACGTGGGGTGATGATTATTGGTTGGAAATAACTTCTTTCCTAGTTACTATTGATGGGTCATTTTTGACCCGGCGTAATTTTTTCCGCTGTAGACGAACAATGACCGCTCACGGTATCTTTGTTGTCTGTATAATTCTAATGGTGAGGAGTGTTGATCCAGATGGTCTTTAGTCAACACAGATTACGGTACGTTACGAGCTATTCTCGTGTTTGTTCTGATTTGACCCGACGAAATCGTTTACGGTACTTTTTCTGATCTGACAAAAACTAACTTATGTTAATTTTTACTTTGTTTTAACGTAGACGTGCAACTAACGGCTGACTTATTGAATAATAACTTCGACGGTGACATCAGTGGTAGAGTGACTAGTGAAGCAATTGCTAGAGATCTCGGGGCGAAAGTGAACTTGAGGGCGGCTCTGGTTTTCTTCTGCAACCCTTTCCCCTGCAACAGATGGCGAGCAATCAGAGGTCGGACGACGATGGCAATGCAGAAACCGCAGATGATGGAATCTACACTAGTTTGCAGAAGCAAAATCGCTACAAATGGTGCGAGGAATTATCCCCAGATTCATTTGTCAGGCCTTATTGTAAGGAAGTTTCGCCACGTCTAAAGAAAATATGTTTTGAAACAAACACCTTTTCAAGAAATTTAATATGGATTAAATACAACGCAAATAATAAAAGAAAAAAATTATCAACTTAAAAAGCTGTACGACGCAGCTCACTAAGATTATGTAACATGGACAACATTCGTTTATAATAGTTCCGTTGTATCCAGAAACATCGCTGCGCGTTTATTGCAAATACGGCAAAGGATTTTTATAATATATTATTTTTTGTCTGTAATAAATATCTTTACCATTTACAAATCTAGAGGGTTCATTCTGGTTGATTCATGTAATACAAAAAGAACCTTTTTTCGGTTCTTTTCACTCTACTTTTATTTTTACGTGAAGTTCAAGAGTGACAGACAACTGCTTTTCTTTACTTTCACTGCGTAAATTTGTGTTTTTGCTTTGTTTTTTTAGGTAATGATGTCTGCTTTTCAATCTTCCTCGTACGAATAACGTCAGAAAATGTCATATTTTTGCTCTTCCTGACGATTAGAAATCTAGAACAAAGATAATTGTTCTTGAATGTTGTAAGGACACGTGTTCCACCATCCTGGTGTGTCCCACGCTATCCGAATTTTACCTCTGTGCTCCTAGAGAAACGTGCTACAAATACTTTTTATACCACCTCGGTACACTGCGTTGAAGACACGACTCTTTATCTCTCTCTCCAGTGTGTTTGCGTACTGGCGTATGAAATTGCTTCTGTTCGAGCGCATTGTTCGGGAAGAATCTAGAACCATTGCGCCCATTGTTGTTACAATGTTGGAAAATGGGGGAGAAAGAATGCAATGCATCCATTCTTCATTTCTAATTTTTACTTTATAGAAAAGTTTCTTTTGGAGCATTAGTTACATAGTACTCTTCTTTGACATATTGTCTTTTGAGTCGACCTTCCTGTGAATTTTTTGACCTGTTCTTCTATCCCATTTTCACACTTAAGAAAATTCGGGTTATTTAATAAATTATCACACTTTGTGTATAGATTGTGTGTTTTACAAGATCTTCGTCTCAGACGTTGCGTTAAAGTGCATTTATTGTTGAAAGGACCAAAGTTGGCCATCAAGTGCTTTCCACTTCGCGGATCCGCTACCTCAACTCGTACTACATTTTGCTTGTTTTTCGACATCGCAACGGTACGTCAATATCATGACTGAATGACGGGCTTCTCATGATCAATGGTGTGGAATTGCCAGGGTTTGTTTGTTCCGAATTATGTTATACGTTGAAACTTTAAACATGTTTCATGAAATGAAAATATTGAACATCGCTGGCATTCAAACATCTCTCGGCCAAATCAATTTGCTACTAGTTCTATAGCGTGACTGTCCAAAAAGTTTATATTAAATCACGAGACAAAACTATTTAACAATTTCATGCACGCGGAAGTTTTCGGAAAAACCAATAGAAGAGTTACCTTCAAATTTCGACTTTAAAAACAAAATCGAAATTCGTTGGTCAAATCTTAATACAATATATATCTCGAAATATAATGTGAAAGTATATTTTTCTCTTTTTAAAGAAAAGGTGATCAGTATTACTCGAACTTTGACATGAAATTAGATTCCAAAATTATCAAGAGACTTACAGCAACAGAAAACTGATTTATGGTTCCAGTGATTGTGTACCAGCTTTTTGATTGTATTTATAGGCATTAGAAAATAATTCAATTCACTGGGAGGGTTAGACGAGCCTTATTCCAAATTACATTTCCGTGCGCCTAATATCCTCGATCGCAAAGCCGATTTCCCCTATGTGGGGCTTGATGTAGAGCGCCAGCTCTAGCCAGTTGTCGGCGATCGGTGGATCGAGGGACATGGGTCCGTGAAGTAATTTAAATCGTCCTCGTAGAAATCCAAATATTTTTTAAAATTTTCTGAGGATTTCCTTTCTTTGGAAGAAAACTTTGATTTTGTTTACGGTATATATACGCGGTATATAAACGTAAAACAGAAGAAGTATATTAATTGCCAATTGACTTGTTACAAAATGTTACTCTGACTTACAAAACATCTACCTTAGTGGCAAATTCGCGACTACTGTAGGAGAAACGTTAAACTCATGGAAGTATATTGTTTTCAAATTGTCTTGTTTTATTTATTTGTCTCTGCCTCGGTCCGGTGTATCCAGAACGTGCCGTACACATTGAAAGGTATCGCAACTTTAAGCTAATTCTACCGGCATGCCATATTCCTGTAATTGAACCTTAATAATTGGAGAATTTTTAATAAAAGTTACATACTAAACAAAAATATAGATTTTTATTCACAATAAAATGCAAAGCAGAAAAATTAATATGAATTTAATGTTAATCTCGGGACAAGGGAATATTGCAGGCAATGCCTTTGATAATTCTACTGTTCTAAGCGTTAGTTACCGTGGAATTTAGTGTTCCACAATATCCACAATGTGGCCGGCCGCTGTTGCGGATCTCCGT
>BOPP01000043.1:7942298-7959920 GCA_017312745.1 Gryllus bimaculatus
CCTACGCAGCATCACTGTTATGAATGAGATGAACTATTCTCTTTAGGTCGGTTGCGAAACATCGATGTGTGTTGGAATTTTTGACTTCAGTTGTACCATGGGATTCCCTTTGATAAGTCAAGCAATGAACGGACCGTTACATTTTTCACCCTTGTCATTCTGTTGACCTGTACATTGAAAATTTAGCACAGCGTACAGAATGCGGTTATGTATGTAAACTAGCTTTAGCTCGTCCTTATGCACTTCATTCCGCGTTTGTTTTCTTCGAAGTACTCCGCTTACACAGCATTTGCTCCATTCGTGCATTGATACATTTCGTTTTCTGGTTTTGTTTGCCTTCATTAGACACTGGGGGACAACCACTCATGGTTCAATGACTATTGTCAAGTTTGAAATAGAAAGTGTTCACTCTAACGTTACGTGGCATCATCGTTTTTGTTCGTAGATATTTTAATCAAGTATGCGAACATAAACATTACAAAAAATTTTAAGACATTTCACTCTTCAAAGTTCAATGTGTTTCGCGAAAAAAGCTGATAGTAGAACTATCTGTGCCGTGGAAAGAGGCAATAACTTATAGTCCATTTACACACACCACAACAGTGCAAAACCGTGAATAAAATCTGGTTCTAAGAACGGAGCTATTGCCAGAAAAGGGCTCAAAAGTCGGCGGTGGGAAGTCGCCTTTGCCGTGCATTCCGTCGCTTCTGTCAATCTATCGCCTGCGGTTCCCACTACCGCCTTTCGTGGCAAACCATTGCGCTTGACGGTTTCCCCCCTTCCACCTGTCAATCTTCCCAGCTCGCGGTCTCCTGTTTGCTGCCACGACAATCTTCCTTCCTCCACTATGTCCTTAGCCATTCACGCTCCCTACAGGACGATATAATTTTCTTTCATTTTAAAATTATTATTATAAAGGATGAATTTGCTAGATCGACTCTACACTTTGAGCAGATAATTTTGCGAGCATTTGCTTTCACTTTGTAATGTTACAGTTAGTAATATATTTTTTCTCAAAATTAAACTCGTTTAAAACGAAAATTTTTGATTCATTCCTGATATTTGCAATGGATCTTTTCGATGGTGAAAGAACCAGCGCGGGAATGATAGCACATTTTTCCATTCGATATATTATTTGTGCAGTTTTCAAAGTACATTTTTAATGCTTGAATAGAGGAAATGCACATAAAAAATGTGTGGCCCGAAAGTTTCAGTTGTCCATAAAGATTTGTTTGTTGGGCTGATTATCTATTACTGTCTGCGTTCTAAAAAGCACTCTGTGTAAAGGGTATGGAGGATCAATCCGAGAAGAAACAATACTAGGTCTGAAAGAAACTGCCTTTTATGTGTGAGTGACGAAAGCAGTCTAAGATTGCGGCTGAAGTCCCACTCGAAGAGCTAGCCCCGCCAGAGCAAAGCGGCTAGGCCTCCGAAGGGAGTTCGGGTTCCGGTGCAGCGTGGCGTGGATGTTGAGCGGGGGGAGGGCCGCTGCGCTGCGGAGACAATACCAGGGGAAAGGGTTTGAAAAGTTCTCGCGTAATTACTTATGGCTTGTCTGCCAGTTGATTCGCTGGCTGGGTTGTCCCTGTCCGCGTCCGCGCTGCGGCCTGATCGTCTGGCGCTGGGGCTTACCACTGTCAGGGCCGAGAGCGAGAAGAAGACGGAGGGAAGCGGAATCTATGAGAAGGAAAGCGAGTCGCTGGCCTGGTGCGCGTGCCGTCACACGAATTGCTGGAGCGCAGTAGATTGCATCGCGCAGGGCCAAAAATTCGTATGCCTTATGCTGATTCGTTTCTCCTGGGGTCTCTATAAAGCCCAATTTGTCCTCATCCGGCCTAACATGGCATGTAGGGTATACAGCTGTGTGGAGTTTATACTGTCTTTGCGGGTTTCCGGTCTCTCCAAGCAGGGACTGCTTTTTCTTAACCCCCGTGAAGTATGTTGGCTTTTTCCAGAGGACCTTGCGAAAAGATAGTAATAAACTCCTCTCTAAATTCCTTGCATGACCATAAATCCTCCGTGTTATATTACGAATTTCTGTACAATTCTATCTGCGTGATTAAAATAAACAACAAAACCAATATTCCTTGACCTGCCTATCGCATACTTTCACTTCATTTCCACGGACATACCTGTTTTTCTCTAAAGATTACCGCCAGCGAATTAGCGAAATTGAAAATATAATCCCCCTTTCAAAATATTAGACCTAATTGCGTTCAATTGCATTATCAACTATCAGAGATTACTTCTTTAGAAGTACTGTTTCGTTAGGAAGTACATCTTGCTTTTCTTTTACTGACATTTGTCTCTTGTGTGAACATGGTTTCTCTTTGTGGTATCTTAAAACACATTGTGCGCAACAATTTGATTTCTAGGCGAAGTATACTGATAATGGATTCATTTGTTGGAGATATAAATTATTACACTCACACATTGTGAATACAACTACAATATTTATTGAGATGAATGAATATTTATTGAGTACCACTGAAATGTCAGCAGCAACCTTCTTTTGAAATTGTAAGAAACAACACAGTCTGGTGATTTCAGAGCAGCCCAGAAAGTAACTGGATAATTGGGAATTTCTCGAGTATTGTAATTAATTTGCGTACAGGGAAAAAAATAATGCGTAAGCAATTCGAAATACATTAATGCAAAACTACTGTGCTGCTTTTATGAACCATGCCAGATTGACATGACTCTAAGTTCAGTTGCTGAATATGTGTAGATAGTGTATTGGTTTTTTCATTTTCTATTCCACAATAAATTATTATTTATTATTACCTCAACCAAGGCCTAATCTCAGAATAATGAGCGAATATCGAGAGGTTTCAGTCAGGCAAAGAACGTTGTATAACTCCATTGTAAACCAGGGCAAGCTGTTTCCAAAAATTGTTTTAGGTTCGTAAATCGAAGAGTTGCAGTTCATAACTCGGATGGCGGACGTTGTTTTTAGAATGGAAGATGCGGAGGAGACCTTATTAATGGACATATTTATGTCAAAACAATACGATCGAAGGGCCGTGTTCTTGTGCGTTGTAGGTCGTTTCCCTAAGACTGGGAGATGAAGTTCTTGCAGGCTTTTTACACGACGAACGGAACCGCGTGGGGGCGTACGCCAGGCAACGTTCGTCATCGCGAGAGCTGCGGCAAACGGCAACCGCGTACGCGCGGAGGACGGGGCGCGGGGCGGGGAGGGGCGGGGCGGCGCGGGGCGGGGCGGGCGGCGGTGGGCGGGGCAGAGCAGAGCAGAGATGGGAAGTTCCTCGCTCGAAAGGCGGCAAGGTCGCTGACCAGCCAACCTCGACGCCGCCGCCGACGCGGCCTAACTGTGCGAGCCTAAATGGCTCCGCACCGGCATGACTGGAATCGCTCCGTGCACCCGTGGGCGGCGCCCCGCCCCTCGTCGCCCATTGGCCCGGACGGAACGGACACATGCGGCTGCCACGCCGACGTGTTTTTTTGTTGTCGTTGTTGGTTAGGTATTGTGCGTCTGTTTGTGTTTTGCGTGGACCAGCGCATGTCCAAACGGTTCTCGAAGTAGAGGTCAGTAAGCCTCCAGCAATTATTTTAAACCGCCAACGCGGCAGAACGTGTTGTGCAAACAAGATCCTTTTACATCTTCTTATTTCTCCCTTTTGTTTAGCTACTGGAAGCTTTAAACAAATGCAGGTCCTCAGAGAAATCATTTTAGGCCTGGCCCTTGTCTAATCTACAAGAACCAGATGAAAGTAATGGTTTTCTGTGACTGTTCGAAGATAAAGTGGCACTGTTGTATACTTTTGTATTTGTGTTAATTTTTTCTCTATAATTAAACTTTTCAACGCAAATAATTGCAGGATATAAATTATTCTAGATATAGAAACTATTTCCCCCAGGCATTGATGTCATGTTTCACTGATCTAACTTAAGGCATAATAATAATAAATATTGCAACTTTGTCAAATGTGCAGAACTTCATGAAAGAGTTTTTCAAGTTAGCTGTTAATTATACAAAACTAAGCACTTCCAATATTTAGGTAAGATACAAAGTTTTGATTGTTTGTCCTATCTTTATAATTTATTTTTTTATAATTTATTTGTTCCTTTTAATTTTTTTACAACCACAATTAAATTATTGTAAACTACCTCGCCGTCTTGCTAAAACTTGCCCGCAGTCACAGATCGTGCCAGACGTTGGCTTCCGACCTCTGAAAAAAGATTGAACAGAGAGGGGACACATGCATGTTTGGTTTTTCCTAATCTTACTATCAATTAAAACAACGTAATTGAAATCATAAATACTTTAATTTAAATCCAGGTAGAGAAATACATAACCCAGTTACAGTTGAATCCTGGGCTATCACGCAATATTCGCCTTTTAACATTAAACTATCTCCTCTCCTCACACACAAGTCAATAATGTTCCGCTATTTCCGGCGAACTCCCCACGCTCCTTCCCACGCTGGCGAAGGTGCTGTTGATGGGCGGATGATTGATCGTCCGCACGGAGCAGTTCCTGTTAGTCTTGGGCTCCGCCTGAAGTCGCGTGAGGCACGGCTTGCCTTTACCCGCCTTCACCGGCGCGGAACGCGCGTCTGAAGCCAGTGTCCCGGGCGTCGTGGGCGGCATGCCTTAATCGTGGGGCGACTTCGACGCCCGATGGCGTCAGCAGCCTGGTCACACACAGGAAAATCAGACCCCGAGACAATAATTTCTTCGCCACTCCGAGCATGTTCACGTCGGAAATCGTCAACACGACCGCGGCACGGCTCGCATGGGAATAGCCTTGAAGCGCGAGCACGCCCACGAACTTTCGAGAGGCTCGTGCGAATTAAATGCGAAGAAGCTCGGTGGAAAAAATATTACACGGAAGATTGACAAAACTCTTTAAGGAGGAGGAGGAGGAAGGAGTAGTTGGGTCCCGGTATTTATAGGTTTCGCGGGCCCTCTCCCACTCCGATGACGCGTGGTCCCGGCGTACGGATGGATGACCTTGGCCCTTCCCCGGTTGCTGACGCCTTTCTGAAAATGCCCTTACAACGCGGGGGCCCGTGCTCTGTCGCCCACCCGTGTACCGATCCCCTGCACCGTCCCTCAGTTGCCTGCGCTCCATCAAGGAGGACGCCCGAATCGCAGCGCGGCAACGCATAAGGTCCTTATCAGTGCACAATTCCTGCAGCGGATGTTCCTCAGCGTTGGCGTGGGCAGGCGTAATTGAAAATAATTTCATTTTTCCCAGCTGCGGAGCGTCTGTGCTGTTACAATATATAAACCAATTTCATCGTTTTTGTCAAAATTGTAAAATTTTTGGAAATAGTCACATTCTGACGACGTCCAAAGCTTCGGTCTCCTTCATCAGGTGCTACATTAAAATGATATGGTACGAAAATTAGTGAATTGAATGAAGAACCCACAATCATATTTGCAATATTACCTAATTTGAATGAGTATAAAAATTACAAAATAATTAACTATCCGATTACAGGTGAAAGGTCACTTGTTCTAAACGTAAAACACATTCGAATATTCGGATAAACGGATGTGTTTTAAAATTAAAAGCATTAAATTTTAATGAATTAATTTACGTTGCATTAAATGCAAGTTTTATTTTTTACTAAAAATACAAAGTATGCTACACAAATAAAAATAACTAGAGCAAGTTTGCAGGTAGCGCAAGTGGGGCTCCAAACCCACAACCTGGCGCATGAGAGCAAAGAGTGGCCTAAACAATGCTACTCGATAGTTACCGATCTACAGTTCTCAATATCCTTTCACTCATACTCACGGAGTATCTGCTTGTCAGTGTCAGCTACTTGGGAACACATTCTACAAGAACTGTCACACCAAGATTGCACTTCTTGTTCGATTGTATAATCTATGTCATGCTGATTATTGAGAATCTAATACCATAAAGCGATAAATGTTTCGTTGGATATGTGATCAGTCTTTCTATAATGATAACATATATATTATAAGTGATAGCACATTAACAGCATCTCTATAAGTGACATACGTGGAGAATATATGATGGCACTGCCCATGTTTATAAATTTCTTGGTCTGTCACGAGAGTAACTCTCTGAGTAGTCTCAAAATAGTAGTGTATTATAATTGTTAAAGGAATTTTATGGATGCGTGGATAAATGTGGTTTCATCTGAGTGTGGATACTAGCACCATGCGTAGTGGGGATATACTTGAGTGCGATGACTACGTCAAGCGGATTTGTTGACTGTCATGCGATGTGCCAGATTAGCCTATTCAAGAAATCCTTAGCAGCGCATACGCTTAGTTTTTGTACCTCTCTAACTTAGCGGTCTGGCGGGAGGCCAACTCCCTCGGTGCTTGGGGGTGCCCGAAAATAGCAATCAATAGTCACTCTAATTGCTGTAGAGGTCGACTTAAGGAGTCTAGGCGAGGGAGAAATCACGGATAGAAATAGCATGCGATCCGGCCTAACCTCAAACGCAATCAACCAACCGGTTTGAATGATATATACGTCGTTAGCCATTGAGAGTATGCTGTCTGTGGGTTAGTCACTATGTGGCTGAAATATCCTCGTAATCTTAAATTTGTACTATCATACGTCATCCGACATGCTCTAGCACGTGTTCGAAAACCTCTCACAATATAGCGCGCATCGGCATGCCGACATACAGTGGGTAACAGTGTCGAGTCGGATTAATGTTACGAGTAACGTGGGTTAGCTGTGGGCTAGATGGCACATGTGACACTGAATCCTTTCTTAGAGCTCGAGCTGTACAGACTAACACACAAAATACAACTCGATACCCTTAACGCATATCATGTATACACGTGATGCTTAACTTGAGAGATGCTAAACCGATATAGAAGAGGATCATTTGAGTATAAAATTTAGCGTCTATCATCGATGACTAAATTTATATAATGAATGGGGATATTAGAAATAATCGTATATAACTATCGAGAAAAGAATGTCCTCGAGATCGTAAACATCCTCTTATGCTACAGCCTTGCATATCTATCGCTCCACGTGAATATCACCACACTTCTGGTGATGGATTAATTGGTTGGATAAATAACAATCCTAAATTAAACTTATCATTCCTATTTACTCATATTTAATTGTAGCTTTCTCTTTATAATTCTCCTGGATTTGATCAGGATAACATTTATTATCACGTCTGATTACGAAGTTGTGACAGAACAAATGTAACCCGCATTCATACGTTGATATACTTGATATGTTCTAGTAAGCGATCATATTTACAGTGAGATTTAAATTCTATTTAAGAAGTGAAGTAGATGTGCTACAACTAAAGTTTATGGAGGTACATACTCAGATACAACACAACTAAAGACTATTACGGTAGACGTTTACATATTGCTTAAACAATATATCATCTGTGTCTTTTATATTCGATTATCTCTCTGCGATAACGTGCGGTGAGCAGAACATATATTCAGACAGATTATCACAACATCGGCAGCTTCAGGTGGCCAAGGAACCTACTCTTTATAACTGAGGTTCTTGTACACTTAAGCAATATCTCTCAAAAACTTAAAACTTATGTATGAAATTTTTCCTTGTATTCAGAATCTAATCGATAAACACATATTTTTTTTTAACTCGTGATACCGACGATAGCAACACTCTAACGGTCACTCAAGCCTCTGACCCATGCTGAGACATAGTGGAGCTAAATCTAATGAGGACTGTCACGGTGATCTATCAAGTAGGACAATGAGATAATCTTTGGTCAACTAGATTTTAAGTCTAATTGCTAGAAAAAGACTCTCCCAGGAGCTATATTAAGATTTATGATCTTTCTCGCATGTATATCTCGGAGCTTCAGGTGGCTGGCTCAGGATTTTCTTTCCCATGTGCACAACTCCTTTCCATCACCCGATGCAACACATATCATTGTCGCGAGCCAATTCCAGAAGGATATACGCCGAGACCAAGCTATGAGCAATGCCAGACAGCCGCAGGAGGATTAGAGAAGATACTTTATTTTACTCATTCTATGTTGCTCAGTAAGAAGCACACCAATTTAATTAATCGTCGTGAGAGCGAAAATGTGGTGCGTAGAATTATTATACTCCAATATCAAGTTTGTCTCGTAGGTGCGCTGTTATTCTGTTAAGGAACATAATAGCTCATTTTGTCGCACATCGGTCTAGATAGAAAATATGGTGTATATAGAAGGATAGATCTATATATCACTCTTGATTCAAATAGAGAGAGAGGTTAAATATGTATTATAATACAACGCAAATAATAACATGAATATAGAGAGTATGGATAAAGCTTAGATAATAACTGTTACTACCAGCTCACTACATATTACTGTTATAGCTATGATGTGGACGAGACATATACAGCTGTTACTGTGGTGTTAATAATTCCGTTTTCGATAATCCGATGAGACATCGAGACTTTTGTGCGCCCTGCTTAGTTTTGTGCGATGAATACGCTAGCGCCAAAGCCAGATTGTAAAATGTGCGAATGAGGCAATTATGAAGATTACTATCTATTTTGATCTCGTAACTCTCGAATATCTTACCATGTGTGACTATAGAATCTGTGCGGACAAGAGTACCTCTCTCGTCCTGGTGCTCATCCTGCATAGGGTGTAATACAAAAAAAGAACTCTTTTTTCGGCTTCTTTTCCCAGCTGAGCTGGTTATAATTTTATATATCGGTGATGTCGTTCCAGATATGTGACAGACATGATCTTGGAACTATTATCCGTTCGTGAGACATTTAACAACCGTGTACAATTATATTTGTGTCTACGTAGTTGGCTTGTCTTTTATTCCCCCCTTATAGTTTCACTTTGACTGCGGTCTCGTCTATTTCACTCTCTCAATTCTTACACTCGTACTGAAATATCTCTTCATAGATCACATAGAGTCTCTCCAAATTTTTGCTTCTCCTGACGATTAAGAAAATCTAGAACAAAAGATAATTGTTCTTGGAATGTTGTAAGGACACGTGTTCCACCATCCTGGGTGTCCCACGCTACTCCTGTGAATTTCCTACGCTCTGTTGTAGCTCCTATAGTGAGCGTGAAGGACACAGGCTGCTACGAGAGGATAATCCTTTAATAAAGAATTATTAATACCAGACCCTCAAGTATACCAGGATGCGTTGAAACAACACAAATCATATAATCTTCCTCGCGCGTTCGTGTCTTGTCATACTCGCTATGCAATATTGTGCCTTCTAGTGTCTCGAGCAAGCGCGAATATGTATAGATAGAATGCTAGAGACCAATTGCGCTGCCCATTGTGGATATACAATGTTGGAAAATGGGAGGAGAAAGAATGCAATGCAATACATTCTTCACTTTCTAATTTTTACTAATAAATGATGGTATATAAGCTTTCTGTTGGCATCAAACTCTTATTAGGTTTACCACTGCTACTTGCGTTTCTGCGCGAATACATATCTCGTGCTGGGTGAGTCGACCTCTTGTAGAGATTTTTCCTGAGCGCGATGCGCTTCATGTCGTATCCCATTTACACACGAACTACTATAGAACAAAATTCGGCCGTATCGATGTAGATAACATCAGTAGTCCCACCTTTTACGTGTAGTGCTATAGTTATGGTGATTTGACAACTCTTCGTCTTGAGATCATGTGCGCTTTAAAAGTGTTGCCTGAGTGATAACTGAGATTGAAATATCTCGCAAGCGCTTCTGCATCTCATGAAGTGTGCTCTCTCACTTCGTCTGAGTATTTCCTATCCTTGCTATATCTTACCTGCGTACTACATTTTGCTTGTTATTTCCACACTCTAGCGAACAAATGCACCGTGCAGACTCTCTGAAGACCTCACAATGAACAGCAGCGTCTACTGCGAATGCCGTCTCAGACAGAGTGGTGAATTGGCCAGGGCGTGTGCGTCTTGTTGTTTACCCTACTGTCCTTATTCTCATTCCGATCTGAACTCCTACTTTCTAACACCATGTATTTTCGTAGTGAAACTCAAAAATAATATACAACATTCAGAACACTCACACGCCAGCACTTCGGGTTGCAATACACACCACACACTTTCGGGCATTCAAACATCTCTCGGCCAAAATCAATGTATCCCGCTGATTAGTCGGGTATAGCGTGCTAAGTGGACTGTGCCTAAAGAGAAGTTTTTATATTACTTATACATCACGAGACAAAGGACGTATTTAAAGCAGATTTCATGCACCGCTCGGGATGAGTGATTCTGTATAAAAAAGACCAAGGTAGTAAGAGGCTTCACACTCCTATCAGTCGTGTTTCTCAACTGAATTGACAAAACAAAATCGAGAATATAGGACCTAACGCCATTTCTCAAATCTTAATACTCCAGTCGTATTAAATCTACTGAGATCACTCACTAACGTGAAAAGGGATATTATTTCTGCTCTCTCTATAATCAACAGGGTTAGCATCCACACTTAGTGATGTGAGCGACGACCATAATTGAACATTGCAGTCCTAAATGTATTCCCAGTGAACATGGTACTAAGTGACTTTGATCTGTCATAACATGCAAGCAGAAAACATCCCTGGTATTTTTGAGTGTGTGTCCAGTGATTGTGTATGACCACGATTCTCTGTGCGAGTTTGTAGGTGAGATAGACGCTGTACTCCAAAGTAAATTCTCAATAACGTTCAAGACTCTGCGCTGCTGCGTTTAGGCGTATCTAACTTGATTTTCCACAGAATAAACTATTTGTTCCTCGCGATTCGCGAGCCTAATATCCTCGATGCAACACTCTTTTCTTAGAGACTCGGTGTCAGCGTGACACAGCCTCGTATGCACCATATATGAGCTCCGGTGACGATCGTGAGTACACGAAGACATGGTCCTATGTGGAGTATATTAAATCGTCCTCGTAGAAATCAATATTTTTTAAATTTCTGAGGCATTTCCTTCTTTGGAAGAAAACTTTTGATTTTGTTTACGGTATATATACGCGGGTATATAAACGTTAAAAACAGAAGAAGTATATTAATTTGCCAATTGACTTGTTACAAAATGTTACTCCTTGACTTACAAAAACATCTACCTTATGCAATCGCGACTACTGTAGGGAAACGTTAAACTCATGAAGTATAGGTGTTTTTCCTAAATTGTCTTGTTGTATTTATTTGTCTCTGCTCGCGTCCGGTTGTATCCAGAAACGTGCCGTTACATCATGAAAAGGTATCGCAACCTTTAAGCTAATTCTACCGGCATGCCCATATTCTGTTAATTGAACCCTAATTAAGTGGAAATTTTTAACTAAAAGTTACATACTAAACAAAAATATAGAATTTTTATTCACAATGAAAATTGCAAAAGCAAGAAAAATTAAAATATGAATTTAATGTTAATCTCGGGACAAGGGAATATGTGCAGGCAAATGCCTTTGATAATTCTACTGTTCTAAGCGTTTGTACCGTGGAATTTAGTGTTCCAACAATATCCACAATGTGGCGCCGCTGTGCGGATCTCGTTGGTCGGACGCGGCCCCCCCCCCCCTTTGGCAGTGTTGCGAAAGGCGAAGACGGCTCAATCTCTTCCCTCGGGCCCCGTCCCGCCGCCGCGCGCTGTCAGATTACGCGGGCGACAAGTGTTGTGCAGAGAGCGGCGGCGCCCGTGCGAACCCCACGCCCACGCAACCCGCCCCCGGTCGATTGCCGCGCACGCGGCGGGGCAGGAGCGAGTGGGAACATGACGGCGCCATGAGGAGGATATTAGATTGGTCCTGTGTGCGTGATACGCCCAAGAGCGGAACCTGGAGCACACACTGCGATTGCTTCTGTGGCTGCGTAAATTGAGCGGATCTGAGCGGCGGAGTTCAACAAAAGCGCTTTGTGCGAGGGGTGTCCTTACATGACGGAGAAAAACGTAGAATCTTTGTGTATTTTCAGAAACATAAAGTCTAGGTTCTGTTTTTCAACCCTTGTTTTCCTAACCTAAATAAGTGACGGATAGGAAAATGTGTGGACTAGGAAACTGAAATCAGTTATTTATGAATGCGATTTTCATCAGATTTGGTACGGGTTGCTGATTCTTTTAAGAATGATGTGAAGAATACTCTTAAGAAATGTTTCTCTTGTATTAACTGTCTTCATAATTATTTAGTAGGAAGTTAATTAGAAATATTTTTAAAAAATACTTTTATACGCACTTTTGATTTGCATATATCCTTTCGCACTCTATTGGCTCTTAAAAAATTCTTCCAGGTCAAAGTGTTCCGTACAGATAAAATTTTATAACCACTTTAAAATACGTATAGCTCTTTCCCTTCACATTTTGCTTCCTTATAGTGCGTTACCGGTATCGTACATTTACATTAACTCTGTATCGTAGCTCTTGCAGTATCTTGCGTGATCGTGCGCTCTTGCGTTATCTAGTTTGTGTTCTTAATATCATCCCACAATTTTCGTCGCATCTGATGGAAATTTTCTTCAACTTGAAGGTTGACTTTGAGACTTAAAGCACAACATCGTTATCGCCTTAGTATAGATTTCTTCAAAGAAATTCAGAAGCAGTTCGTCCCTAGTGAATTAAAATGAGGTTATGAACGGAAACGAGACGATGAAGATATTAATTGGCTGAGGAGGTTTCTCTGCCTAAAATACCTTCTAGTATAATGAAATGGAAAAATTGATCGTCGAAATGAATTGTATGTAGTACTCGATCTTGCGTAAACTATTTAATGAATATTTATGATAACTAATATAACTTTTATATAATTTTCGTAACGTGACAGTGACTGTTTCACAATCTCAATGGAATTGAAAGTAATGACGTTGTTAAATATCTTAGCAAGTCATTATGACGCCACATTGTACCAGATTCCGCATTTTGCGCTGTATCTATGCCATGTTTTCTCGAAGAGCGCATTCTCGCAACTGCTCTTACCATTATTATTATTATTATTATTATTATTATTATTATTATTATTATTATTATTATTATTATTATTATTATAAAAGGCGCCCGGTCTCAGTTTTATTCATTCCACTTCTGACGTTCGACTTTTATCGTACCCTTAGCTCTAGAGTTGTGATAATTTGATGGAAACCTTGATGTCGATCTGGCGTTTATGATAGCAAGACGCAACATCTCTGCTGATACAATAAAATTTTGATTGATCTTTCCCTGTCATCCATTCGCCGCCCGAACTTCTACTTCGCGCCTGAGAGCTACCGTTTTCGCACTTGGAAGCAGCTCCTCGGCGAGTGAATAACGCCGTAACCATTATTCTCTGGAAACGTTCTCAGAACTTCGTGGAAATAACTTTTTACTTGCTTTGAGAGGGCGCTGCGACTGCTGTTCGTACATACGGTGAAAAGTCCAATTGATCTCTTAAATTTTTCCTCATTTCTTTGGGGCGCTCTGGATCATTTAATTCATTGCCCTTCGAGCGGAATCATTTTGTCACGAATGTTTTCTTCGATATTATTTTAAAAAAATGTGTACTTTTACAAAAAGAGCGTGATCTTGATACAAGAGCAGTGTGAGTTTTTGGTTCAGTATATCAACTCCGACAATGCTTTAGCTTGACATTCACTCTTTCACACTTACTATTTTATTGAGCGGATTGTAACATTTCATAGGTTTCTAGCCAGGCATGACTAAACGGCAATGCAATGAATTAGATATGTTTTAAGCATCGTTTTGAAGAAATAATTAAATCCAGAAACTCGTTCTTGAGTTTAAACACTATATTTCAGAGTAGAAGTATCTTTTGAATAAATCTTTGTCTAAAGTCATCTTTAAGTAGTCATCTTTGGCTAAACAGAAAAACTTTTCAAAATAGTCACGCGCACAGAAATGCACTTCATTGAAGCTAATGAAAAATCTAGTGTGCTCTTCGTAAGTAGTGATGGACCAAAGAGGATTGTCCTCTTTTCTTGGTTTCTAATATCTCCGAAAAAGAAGTGGTGAGCTGGTTTCTAGCGCTCCTTGATGTTCTATAGCTAGGATCGTGTTATAGCCTTGTTGGAAACCAAATGTTTTTACCAAACAAAACCATTTTATTTTCATATATAAAAGCTAAGCAACTGCATCGCGCATGGACTGCTCGTATAATCCGTTCTTTTTAGAAAACTAGATGTGAATAATGTGCTCTTCTTAGTGCCCATTTGATCTATCGTTTACTGCTGATAAAATTTTTAAACGCTTAGTCAAGTACCCGTAAAAACTGGGTAATCTCAGAAAAATAGCAAGATTTCATGTCATTATTTATATGTATTGGAACATTGTGCTTAATGAATGTTTGAATTCAGATTCTAACATTTGTTTATTTTAGTTACGTGTGCTGTATACATAATTCATTTCAGCATAAATGATTGTAGTAGTTAATGAAAATTTACAATTGCAAACAGGATATAATACTTAACATAATTGCAATTATGTTAATTTATATATTGATCATGTGTTATGAAACTAATTACAAATGGTTTTAATATCTTTTTTTGATTTATAAAAATATTGCTTCATGAAGCCCAGAATGTAAACCCTCGTGACGAAAAAGTAACGATTACTTGCTTCTTGTGTAAAATTTATTTTTATCTCGTTCATTTTGCATTTGACCGTATTGGTGAGCGTATAGTCTCTGTTAGGGCTAGGGAAATACGCAAGTCATATTTCGTATATTTCTTTATATGTAATGTTTTTTTGTTAAATGACTTTATTGTGAAATACATTTGCATTAAAAATATTCAATAATATGTATTCAATTAATACTTATTTAAAGTAATGCTGATGTTGGACACGTATGTAAAATTCAATCCAGAGATTACTATTGATTATTGTATTAACTTTCATTCGTAAATAATTATAGTGTATGAATTTATTATAATGTATGAATAATATTTTATTGTCAACTTTTAATTCAGTTGACATAAACATTATTTAGTATACATTTATAATTTGTGTTTTTTAATTATGAAAGCATGTTTCAGAAATCGATATGTCTGGCCAACATAATTGTTCGGTAAATGCTCCCTCCTTTTCTTTATTTTTTCTCGTATTGCAATTCAAAACATAAAACTTTAAAAATTACTTTTTTTTGTTTTCACATTTTGTAGTCAATGAATTGCATATAATTGAATGAATTAAAATGAATTACTGATTCAATAAATTAAAATTAATTAAAATGAAATAAAAATTAATTCTTCAATTCATTTAATTTGTGGATTCGAATTAAGATCAATTTGAAATTTATGGAACTATTTATTTCTTGTTGTTGTTTGTAATTAAAAGTAACATTTTCATTTAACATTCAATTAAATGATAAAATGAGCTATTAAAATGGAAGAAAACTGCAGCTGGCAAACATTCAGTCCACTCTATGTTACAAAGTAATTTGTTGCTTTGTTTCGGTCTGGCTGGGTTGCTTCCAAGCCTCGTATCCGCAAATTCTCATTGTTTCGCGGACATGAGGAAAGTGCACCATATTGGGTTGGGGTCAGTCGTGGGCCGTTCTTTAAGGAATTGCTCTGACAACCGCCTCGTGTTACTCGAAGGATTTCGTCGGGGCCGCAGCACAGTTGATTGGCGAGGGGGGGGGGTAGGCTGTATAGCTTTACACTCGACGCAAAGATCTACAATGGATGCAGTGCTCGATTTATACATCAACTTGAGACATGTTGCTCAGTGTCTGACCAAAAGGCGCTGTGTTGCATGTTTGTGTTCTCTGCCCACTGTCAACACCTGAGAGCGCCGGAAAGCGAAGATAACTCAGCGTTGCTTGTGACGTAGTTTGCGCTCTTGAGCGCTGGTTTGCCGTCTGCTGGCTTTGGAGAATTGTTATCCTTGGGACTCGCCGCGGGAAGGAGTCCGGCTTGGGTCTGGAGACCTTTTGGCGCTCCCTCCCGCACTGCACTCCTGCACTGCCTCGCAAGCGCAGCCCTCGGCCAGAGATGCACCACTCAGTGCCAGGCGAAGCAATTGTGAATTGAAAGATTCCGTGCGGTCATAGCTTTTCTATAGCTCTGCCATTTGTTCTACAGCTCCAAAAGCTTACATCCATTGCTCATAGTCCTTAAGTTTTCAGCATCAAAGAATATAATTGCAAATGCATTAATAAATAAAAGGATTAAAAAGCAGAAAACATTGGCTGAATGTTGGAAAAAGTAATATTGCAGTAAATGAATTGTGATGTTTTTTTCATTTATACTCGGAACTTAATTATATTTCATTATTATTTAATTACCTATTGATGATTTCCTCTGAACATGCATTAATATGTGTATGTATTTTAATGATAAAAGGCTTAGGTAATTTCTCATTTTTTTTCGGAATTATTGTACAATGTCTCAAAAATTAAAGAAAAAAATACAACAGTCAATGCTCAATAAAACAGAAGCCTCAATATACCAGGATTAACCTTGCCCTTGACGTAAATCAGCTGTTCACAGTTTCATCCTATCGGGATCTTGAATGTCCCCATAGTGACGTCAATGTAGCGATATATAAGCTCCCGATTGGATAAAACCAGAGTTTTTTGGTCTCGAGCGATTCCTGATTTCACAAATTTTGCTGTATAAATTAAGTAACCGTTATCAACAAAACGAGGAAATATGCGCTGTTATAGCATCACTAGTTTCGCCAGGTGTCGCGTACTTCTTCCCGAGGAGGTGAGGAGACGGGAACAGGCTGGCGACGAATGCATGGCCGCTCGGTCAGCGCTTTTTGAGATTACCCTGCACTGCTGTACTTCTCGCTGAAGCATTGGAAGTGCCAGCGGCAGGTGCCGGCCGGGCCGGGCCGGGCCGGGCGCAGGGCGCGACCGTAGCCCTTCTTCGGGCACTCACTCTGGAAATTTATTTCTCTCTCGCTCCCTCTCTCCCGAGAAATTTATGCGCGCGTGCGTTCTTACAGCCTGTGATCTAGAACTGCTCGTCGGAATCGAAAAATGAAAGCGCTGGTATCGACGGATGTAATTTGAGTGTTTGCTGGCCTTAATACAATGTTTAGCTGCTCGTTTCTGAATATCCACGTGATCTGTTAGTTTCTCCACTGGTGAATAATAGTTACGACGTACTATATTTCACTTATGGATTTGGCGCAAGAAATATAAGCAAAGTGCCCATATACGTACATATCGATTTGTATATGCAAAATTGGGTGCTTGTCCCTGAGAATATTTTTGTTAAAACCTATAGGCTTCTATGTACAGTTTATGTGAATATTAGGGTGTTCCAAGAGTGCATAAATACATATTAAATAAGTTTAATTAGTTCAGATACGGTTCACAGGATATATTGTTCAATGAATATAAATGAGGCTAAGTAAGAAGACTAACGTTCTATCATCTTCGTGCCATTCTACTCTTAAAATTGTCTTTCCTGAATTGTTTAATCTTGCATGTGTAGTCAAAATAGAATTTAATGTATATTAAAACGCTCGTAGAGGAGATATTCTTTTATGACATGATTAAAAGACATTACAGTGCATACGGGTTATTTCTGCTCACAGCGAAGACACAACATGACAGAAAGACGTATTTCTTGCTTTTTGTGGGAGTGGAAGACCGAAGAGGAATTCTGGGAGACAAAAATTGGACCGTTCTCTTCTCGTCACAGAGAAGCTAGAGGAAAATGTGTATTTCTGTGCCTTGTCGACAGATCGTTAAGACCGATTCGGCCATATATCGCGTGGTATTTG
>BOPP01000043.1:7960311-7974310 GCA_017312745.1 Gryllus bimaculatus
ACAGGGGAAAAGAGCTAGCCACGAGGCCGCTGCCTCGATGTTCGGCGCGCCCACGCCCCGGCTGCCGCCTCCGTCGGTGCACAGTGGGGGCGAATGCTGATATTGCAGACGAAACGAGAAGCCCTCCAATGACTGTATTTACATTTTGAAGGGAAAATGTTCTTGTCGATTTTCTTACGTTATGAAGCGGAACGAAATTGCAGAGAATATATTAATTATGAAAAAGAAGGAAATTGATTTTTTAGTTACATTTCCTTTTACGTACGTACTTAACTGTCTTCGGCCGGCGGTACACATTGCGTCAGCATCATAATTTAATGGAAGAGAATGACACAGACCATGGAGATGTTACGCGGTAATGTTTTTGAGCTGTCCCGAGGTAAGTGCCGTGAGACATGTGCTAGGAAAGTTGAGACAACATGAATTCTGTTTAAAGGATATATTGTTTTTTATGCAGGCTCCCTGTAATTTTATCTGAAATTTCGCATCGCTTCTGGAACATTTTGTGCCGTACATCATTCATCCATTCAGTCGTTAGTTCTTGTCAATCATGTTCGATAACCTAATAGAATTGAATGCTTCTGTTTTGGGCACTCATGAAATTCCGATACGCCCATTCGTAGAGCTTTCTTAAACAAAGGATGTTTAATTTCATGGCATACCGTCTAAAATGGGACGTAATACCTGCCTCGCATGAGTATCGTACATTGATTATTCTTTCTTCTGTTTGTTACTACATCGCCGATTATTTTCTCAAACGTGCACGCTTCGGACATTTCAGTTTCGCTACTCTTTGAAGGCATTTTAGAAGAAAAGATCATACATTTCAAACTTCCCGCTTTTAAGATCTAATTTCGGCAAAAAACCGCGCGTTTCCGATTTCACAAAAAAAAAATTGTTCTCAAATCCCTTTGAAATCGACTTATATTCGAAAAATCAATAAAATATGTTGCACCACCTCCTGAGCGGCCGCGACGAAAGATTTACTCATTGTTTGGTTTCCCGGAATGCATTTTTTTCACACCATACGCGACAAGCTCGCATTGCGTGAACATCAGAGGAGCCGCGAACATTTTTGTAACGATTGTGTCGAGAAGCTAAGAAATACGCGTATTGGCCGCATGGAAAGTTGGTGATACTTTGGCAGTAAGCAATTATCGTGTAGTTTCTTTGAGCCAGCGCTCTGAGACGCGGAGCGAAAAAGCAGAAAGCACCAATGTCGTCAAATTCGTAAGGAAAACGTTTATTGTCGTCCAGACAGAGGTAACCATGTCAATATCTTCAGTACTCATGGATTCTAACGGCAAAGTAATAATCTTTGTCAATTATGTGTCACTTTTTTCCACAACTCTCGTCTAATGAGAACACAGAAGGCGATACATAAAACTTCTCGTTGCAGTTACTGCTATTGCTCTCCCAATCATCTAAGCAATATTTCACAACACACGCAAATATGTTTTTTCCCACGACACGGAGAACTTTCTTACTTAAAAAATCATTCAATGTTGTTAGAAACTACCAATTTTGTACACCAATATAGTGTTATTTTACGTTGAATTTTCTTCGGTTTTATTCCTATTATAATTATTCATCGAAGCATATACTGTGAAACTATTTTGAACAAAGGAGCGCACCAACTCATTATTGAACTCGATGGGGTTTCTACTCATAGGAACACCGGCTAATGTGAAAATAAAGAGAAATGATTATCTATTAAATCTAGACAGGAAGATTTTATTAGACTTGATGAGGAGAGAGTCACACTTCAAATGATTTACTCATTTGTGGAAGTAAATTATAAATTACGACTACGTATAATTTTTTTTCTTGGCTTCACGGATGATTGTATTGAGCGTCAAAGTTGTAACTTGGCCTTTGGATGAAGATCGTTTATTACCATAAAATCTTACTTTTATAAGCGCTGAAACACGCAGTTGTGCGTTGTGTTAGGATTTTTATTTACTTCTGTTGAGGATAATGTCTTGGATGTACTTGAAGCGTTGCCTGTCATTCTCAGTATATTGAGAAGAAATGGAATTTTCGGGGTCGTGGAAGTTTGTTATACGCGCGCACAGAATGATCTTTTGGACCACTGCGCGCAGCCCGCTGCTCCCCCGCCGGCCGGGGAGGCAGGGCTTTGACGCTGGGCGGCTGGGGAAAGACGGCCGAGAAGGAAATCGAAGTGCGCGAAGTTTAAATTGCAAGGGATCGCGGAGATATGGCGCTGTCATATCGCTCGTTGCATTCTTTGGGCGATGCCCGCGCGACGTTCCACGCGCCGCTGAGCTTCACTCAAAACTCTCGACGCGCACGCCCTCACGCCCTCTCCCTCGCCTCGTCCCTTTCTGCCCCTCTGCTCGCTCTCGCCTCACCCTCGACACCCGCTGCGCCGCTCGCCCTCGTCCTCGCGTATCGCTCACTCCCTGCACCCGCCCCTCGACCTCAGCCCTCGCTCTCGCTCCGTCGCATTCGCCTACACGACGGTCGCCTCGCCCACGACCGTCGCCCACCGCCTCCCTCCCCCTCCCCTCTCCTTTGCAAGTCGCACGCTCTCACCCTCGCTCCCGCCTCACCCAGGCCTGCCACGGCCTCGCCTCGCCTCCCCTCCCCTCTTCACCCGCACGCTCCTTCCCCGCGCCAGCACTCCAGCGCCGCGCCACACCCGTGACCCACCCGACGAGCGGGAAAGCAGGCAGGATTGTTTCGACATCCATGTTTTTGTAGTCTGAATGCGGTGCCCGTCCGAAACTTTGCTTCGTGTCTCTGTACACGTCAATTGGGGCGAAGAAGAGCGCAAAAATGATATCTCGAGAAGACAGCTACGAAGGGGCTCTTGGGGCCCGCAGGCAGATGCTGGTGAAGCGATGGGCGTGCGATGGCGTCGGCGTCCTGACGTCGTGACTCGCTCTCTTGCGTGCGTTGCAAGCGACGAAGCGCCGATGTTGGTCGGCGGTCGGAAGGGCGGGCCGGACCGAGACAGGAAGTGTTTGTCATTTTGCTTGTCCGTTCTGCAAGATCGTTACATCGGGCCATTCAACTTCCGGGCCGGGTGATTGTAATGGCTGGCGACGCGCGAAGTCATGGAGGGGGACGCGGGAAGCGGGGCTGAGATCGTGACGGGGTGCTGACCGGGGACCTAGGATCTGACTTCAGGGCTGTGGTTATGTGGAGGTGCTTGATGTTCGAGGAACAACGCTTGTTTTTGCGATGGCGATTGGCGATTATGCGTCTAATCTTCAATTGAAATGTGTAGAAGGAGCTTTCCATTCTTGTATTTTTGTACATTAGGCACACTTCATTCATCTTGAACAACGATGTGTCTATGACGCTTTTTGTGTCTGTGCGCTCATTATTTACCGAGGCGTCAGGCTAATTTATGTGTATACGTCTGACTAAATTGTTTCCGATGTTTCATGAATACATGTGCATTCCTTTGATTTTTCATGTTTTTACTTTCTTTAACACACAAACAACAACACAACAACAACAATAAGTAATAATAAATAATAATAATAATTATCAAACATATAATAATAATGTGACAGCTGTGCCATTTTATTCTTATTTCGTCACCATTTCTTATCAACTTTTTTTGCTGTATTTTCACTCACTTCACAGAATCATAAGGCTTTTCTGTTATCATGAAGGTCGCATTCATGTTAAATTTTTGCTGGGTCATTATTATTCTACTCGTCGGCATACTTGTTCCTACGTCTATCTATATACGGCAGTAAATATACTCCATAATATATGTTCCTTTATAATTAGTGTCTGCAATTTCGTGAGTGTTTCTTTTTTTACTGAGTAACTTCTCGTAGTTAGTTACGAATGCATTAGTAATACGTTGAGGAGAAATGAAAGGTTTACTATATTTGAGTTCAGGCCCTCCTTTATACTACTTAGAGGTTCCTGTTCTAATTTTATATAAGGTAAATTGCTGTTTTATTGCATAATCTAATTATCAAGTAAATTACGTGATCTCTGTTGGCTAAAATAACTAGGCTTTTCAATCAATTACCTGCATTTATCTTGCAAATGCTTTTGTTTTCTCAATTCGCAGAATTATAGGTTATTAAACTGTTTGATCATCATTTGCACATTTTCTTCTATTATCTCATTGGCAGCAATTCACAAACAGATTACAAAGGAATGTTATTGGAAAACTCCCTGTGGGGTTCCGGATAGAAAAGTAATGTATTTGCTTAACGTCTAAGTAAATCTTGAGTCCTTGTGTTGTTTCTTGTCAGTTCGATCGGTAAGCGTTTCCGCGCACGAGGGCGAGAGGGCGGCGTCGACGGGTCAGGTCGTGCGACATTTTCATAGAGGAGCGTTGCCTACGTCAAGTGGTAACTACAGGAGCTTTTCCGTTTGCCAAGAACAGCACCGAATTGGGGTAAATCCGTGCGCACGCGTGCCCCCGCTGTGGTTTCGTTACTCGGCGAATAAGCACGAGTGTTCTGCTCTGAGGCAGTTGGCTACACGGACCACAGTCTATTATCCTTCATTTCTTTACAAACCAACAAAAAATTAAGGAGAGGCGTTTCATGCACAGTTGAGTGCGGTTTTTTTTGTTTACATTCCCGTGCGCTATCACGTTACAAACGTGTGTAATTGGGCAAGTTTATTCGACGCATAAATTTCGCAAGAATGTGTTTTTCGTCAAGTTGAAAAAAAAAGGAGAAATCCCGTTGCGACCATGCGTCACTGTATCATGCTTTCGCCTGCTGTCTGGCGGCGCCTTCCGCACATCTCTCCCCCACCCGCCCGCCCCGCCCGCGCCGCATCGTTCCGCACATCCGCCGCCGCTCGCCCTTCCCTCAGCCGGGGCGGGGCGCCCTCCTCCCGCCTCCCCGCTCATCCGCTCCCTCCTCCTCCTCACCCTCCTTCACCACTTCCTCCCTCCTCCACCCTCCATTCTCAGTCTTCCTTTCTCCTCGTCCTATCCCCTTCCCATCCCATTTCCCTCCATCTTCTCTCCCTCCCTCTCGCCCTCTTTCCTTCCGCTTACTCCCCCCTCCCTTCCTCTACTCTCCTCTTCCACCCTCTTCTTCTCCCTTCTTCTCTTCCCCTTCCCTCGCCTCCTTTTCCCTCTTTCCATCCATATTCCCCTCCCTCTTCTAACCCCACTTCCCTCTCCCCTTCCTCCCTTCACGTCTCCCTCCCTGCCCATCGCTTCTCTGGCCCTTCCCCTTCCCCTCCTGTTTCCCCACCGATACTCCCCCCCTCCTTCCCCACCCTATCAGAAATGTATCCAAATTTGCAGGAGAGTTAAAAGGAACCGTAACGTAACCAAAGAGTACGTAAACACAGAAAATGTTGGAGAAATATAAACTTCTGATGAAGTTGACGAATAGTCACCTCGTCTGAAAGAATATTTTATCTTAATGATCTCTCTTATCCTTGTCAGAATCAAGGTTTTGCGTTTCTTACTGTGGCATTTTTTCTGAAATGCAAAGTTATAATCGTGTTAGAGTATTCGACGCGCTTGATGGCAATTTATCACGACGAACAATGGGTGGCATGGCAGGCTAGAACGCGTTCTATTTATTTTTGTAATTACGACAAAAAGCTGTAAAACTGCATGCACCTTTATGAGAGGGAGCGAAAAGGCTTTATTGCACTCACGCAAACATGAGACCCAACTAACTTTACTTTAAATGCCACGGGAAAAGTGAACAAAAATTTAATCTGTGGAGATTATTGATGTAGATTTCGCGTCAAATACATTATTTCAATGAACTTCATTTTAAAAAAAACACTATATTTAGGGAGTGAATTAAGAACTGATTTTGAATACATTGATAAAAACATAATATTAAGAAAAATGGAAAATTGATTCAGAAACTGTAAAATGTTAATTTTTGGATATCAGCGTTAGGCGCAAAATCTGAACAGTCATTTTAATGGTGGGCTGTTCGTACACGTTTATCACAAAAATATCTTAATAATTTAAACATTTGAAACCAGTTAATGCGCAGTAAAATTGTTCAGTAAAAAAAATACACCACTAAAACGAAGGAATTATTGAAATAGAATTGGTGTAATTATGCACTATAAATTTAACTTTATCGGAAAACAATCAACGTTTCCACCGAAACTTCTCTTGATCAGCTCTTGAATAAAAGTTTTTTATAAACCTCACTCCACGTGAACAATAATTCCAGTTGCTTTGAATTTTGTAGTTTCAATTATTGTAGTTAAGCTATTTTAAACTCTCTCGCGCTCTTCACTAGAAAAGACGGCAGGCGTAGGACCTCAATGTTTCAATATCCTGCCGTTTCAAAAGAGAAAACTTGCGAAAAAAAAAGGAAAAAAAAAAGAATGGAGAGAAGGTCTCGAGGGTGCAGCGACGCGGGGGTGGAGAGCGAGTGGCGGAGGGGATGGTGGGGTGCCACCCCGCTCCTCCCCGCCCCTCCCCGCGCTCCTGTGCAAACGTGACGAAACGCGACACAGCGCGACGCCGCGCGCGCTCCGCCGGCAGTGAGTTATTGTTTCCATTACACGAGCGCCTTCATATGTTTCCACGCTACATAAATTACTCATCCCGACAATTGCCCCTCTTATCCTCGCTCGGCTAGCCTAAGTTGCTCCGAATTTCTACGTTTTCTTCGCGCGCGCCTTCTCCTTCTCGCCGCTCGGCGTCTTCGCGCCCGCTCCGACTCGAATGTGTTTTTAAAGAGTTTCGCTGCAGAGGAGGGTGGAAATGAACACTCCTCGGGAATGTTGGCGCCGGGGTTGGCGCCGCCCGTGAATAAATGTTTGCCCGATGCAGGAAGAGCGGAGCAACACTCCTGTGCCGAATTTCGTCCTTTCCGACAACCACTTCCAGCCTTCAGTCTCCACTCTTACAGCCGCTGTGCTATTCGCTTAAGGAGGCGTGGAAAGTAGTTATGTGGTTCTTATTAGCAGTGGGTAAATATGAAAATGTGAATTCGCACTTTCTTTTATTCATCATTAATAAAATAACGTAATATAAAATAGGATGTATGGATATTAAACAGTTTGATTTACATTGAAATGAAATCCTATTAAACTAATTTTACCGCTGTTCTAAAAAATAAACAATTCATTTCAAATTAGTAAATAATTTTTGCTATGACTAATAGTCAAAGAATTAATGACCTCTTCTCTCAATTTGGGTTTTCGCCTTCAACCCCGCGGTCAACAGGATTGTGACAGTGTTGTGGATGTGGATGAATGGAAACAACGTCATATCTCAAGACGTTCAGGCCTCGGGACAACTGATAATGGGGCTCCCCTGTTTCTTATTTCTCCCTACTTAACCGCTTTTGTAACTACTTTTGATCATTAGTCATTGTTCATTAGTCATTAAAATAGCTTGATAGTACACTTTAATCGAATAAAATATTTTCAGTAAAGGTCTCTATGTGTGTTTGTACGTTTTAGATTTGAATTCGATTTAAAAGTGTTGAAAAGGTGAAATGAAAATTGCGCTAGCCAAGTTCAATATTTCATTTTTAATATAAAATATTTCAAATTAAAAAAAGGTTCTGTTTTATTCTCTTCATTTGCGAGGGGGGTCTTTACCTGGAACCTCAGGGCATAGCTCTAGCTACGTCGGTTTCAACTGTCTCTGAATGAAAATTACTCCTCGTTTTTCTTCTA
The DNA here is from genome assembly GCA_017312745.1 of Gryllus bimaculatus. NCBI lineage: Eukaryota > Metazoa > Arthropoda > Insecta > Orthoptera > Gryllidae > Gryllus > Gryllus bimaculatus. The sequence goes on from BOPP01000043.1 coordinate 7,967,938, forward strand.
TTGAGGAAGTAAGTTCGTCTCTTCCCTGCAAAATCAAAACTCTTGTTTGAAGGTGAACATATAAATGAATAACAGTAAGTAAAATAATGGTATCTTCTTGAGTCGTTGGTTTAACGCCTTTCTATTTACCGGTAAGACTGTGATTATACTGAATTTGGAGAGTTATGCTGTGTTGCAAAAAATGGATCCCGAGATGTTAACGGATATTCTCACATTGGGGGACCTTTTATAATGATTAAATTTTTAAAGTGTTCTACACGAATAGAACAAAATGCGCTAATAAATATTGAACAGAACCGAATTTTAATAAAAACTCTCAAATAAAAAAAAAATTTGTAAACTCGTCTAATCAATCACCCAGTATAGTGGATACGATTGTTGAACGCAAACTCGTATGCGCTCAAGATCAAATTCTAGCAAGAACATATATTTTCGTGGGTTGGAAACGGTTTTCTTTAGCTTATTGAAGGTCGCATTTCAACTACTGAGGTCGTATAGCGACCGCTGTAACTAACATCGAATTTTATAACTTTGAGTAACGCTAGCGGGACTCGCAGACTCGCATAGGGAATCCTATCAACATCCATGGCTCGGCTTTGATTCGAACCCGTGATTCTGGCTGTTCAGACGAGGCAGCTTCGGCCTTCAGCCTTGGCGGTCTCGGTTCTCCTGGCCGGCTTGGAAACACTTGCAGAAGCGAAAGTTGGTTGATGGGGTGATTCCCAAATTATATGTCTCTGGCCGCGATAACATTTACATTGTAGTTAAAATGCGCCAAATATTGTCACGGGTTCAACCATTATTGTGAAATTTCGATATAAATATGAAAAACTATGTGCTGTTGTCGTCCTATTAGTTTCTTCTCAGCAACAGCCCTAGTGCCCAGGAAACAGTCCGGTTTATGTTTGTACTTAAACTTGGAATCACCGAGGTCAATATGACGATAAGGTGCAGTAGAAATTTTAAATAAGGAAAACAGGGAGAGATGGCTCAGGGCATGGGCAGCGCAGGCCACTGAAGTCACTGCAGTCCCTCTGACCGTGAGGTCGTAGGTTCGAGACCCGATGGTGGCGGGATTTTCGACACCAGCTCTTCAGCTTGGTCGAGTTCAGTCGCTGCCTGGAGGAGAATTCTGGGTGCTCTGATCGGAAGTTTTCCGTGGTTTCTCCGATCAACATCAGGCGAATGCCGGAGTAGTACCCTAAAAAACGGACTACGGACCGCGCGATCTTTCATACCTCTTCCTTGTTCTATCCTCAACTCCCACTTACACACTTACACTAACACACATGCCTGGAGAGCGGTTGAGGCGGTTGCTCGCTGGTTGGAGGTGCCTGGTTAGGGAAACCCCCGCTAGGCGGCAGTTGTTCGGCGCCGGAACTCGCTATTCAGCGGGGGAAAACCATCGCTACCTCACGAGCAAATGGCATGCACTACACTTACGTGCCTAATAACCGTAGCAGTTGTCGCGCCTGGAATCACTGACAATCAATCAATCAATTAATGAGGAAAATAAGCTGAAAGGAATGGGTATTTTTCGGACAACTTTAACATTTGAAATTCATGTGCAACTCACTTCGATCCCAGTCGAATCCTATCAAAAAATGATATTATCATTATGAAATTAATTGTAATGTTAAACCTTACCACAGCAATAGTTCATTGGCAAGAGCATTGGTTTTGCTGAATCCTTCGATCAGGATGTTCTAGGCTTCGAGACTCGCGATGGCACATTTGCCACGCCAGCACATACTAGCTGGATTGAATTGAACCATTTTCGTGAGAAGAATTCTAGCGGCCCACTACTCTGATTGGTAGCTTTCTGTGGTTTCTCCGAACAATACCAATGCCGGAATGCATTACCGTTCAAAGTGGCTACGAAGCGCGCGTGATCATTCCTTCTTATCATCGTTCCCTCCTATCTCCTCTCACAGACTTCCACTGCACTCCCACATTCGTCGGAAGAGCAGGAAGGAGCGTAGAGCTTCTTCGTGATGAAGCCGCGCTCCTCTTGGGTTAATAACTGGAGGAAGAAAATCCCTGCATGGCGATATGTATGTCAGCGCTGAATCTCACGTTCCAGCGGGGAAGGAACATCGCCATTTTCCGTAATAGAATATGCACTACACATCCAGGACAATGAACTTCATTGACTTGTCCGCAACTAATAATTACTCACTAATCACCTTGCCGGTGTGTAGTACAAAAGTCTCGACCAGCTGTGAAGCCGGAGACAAAAATAATAGTGTGCGGTGCGGAGCGGAGAGTTGTGCGGCTGAATTGGGAGTTCGGGGCTCGCGGCGGAGGCGGCGGGGCAGGAGCGTCGTCGGTCGCGTGGAGACAGGCCGGGTTATTCATCTCCGGACGGGCAGGCGACTGGGCAGGACGGCAGGCACGGGCGGCGGACCGGCAGGCGACGACAGGGCGACGGCAGGCGACGGGCAGGTGCGACGGGGCAGGTCGACGGGCAGGCGACGGCAGGCGACGGCAGGGCGACGGTCAGGGCGACGGGCAAGGCGACGGGCAGGGCGACGGGCAGGCGGCGGCAGGGCGACGGGCAGCGGCGGCGAGCAGGGGCGGCGAGCAGGACGGCGAGCAGCAGACCGAGCAGGGCGCGACAGGCACGGCAGGGCGACGGCAGGGCACGGACAGGGCGACGGGCAGGAGCGACGCACGGGCACGGGCAGGCGACGGGCAGGGTGGACGGCAGGCGACGGGCGTACGAGCAGCGGACTCAGCAGGGCACGAGCAGGGCGACGAGCAGGGCGACGAAGCAGCGGCGACGAAGCAGGGCGACGAGCAGTGGCGACGACCAGGGCGGCAATCAGGGCGGCGAGCAGGACCGGCGAGCAGAACGCGAGAGGGCGGCGAGCAGGCTACGAGCAGGGCGTCGAGGCAGGGCGCGAGCAGGGCGGCGAGCAGGCGGCGAAGCATGGCCACGAGGGAGGGCGACGAGCAGGCGGCGAGCAGGGCGGCGACTCAGGGCACGAGGATGGCGACGAGCAGGGCGACGAGCAGGGCGGCGAGCAGGCGACGAGCAGGGCGGCGAGCAGCAGGCGGCGAGGCAGGGGCGGCGTAGCAGGGCGCGAGCAGGCACTGAGCGGGCGGCGAGCAGAGGCGGCAGGCAGGCGGCGCAGCCCGGGAGGGCGCGAGCGAGCAGGGCGTCGGCAGAGCGAGGGGAAGGGCGACGAGCAGGGCGGCGGAGCGCGAGGCGGCGAGCAGGCGGCAGAGGGCAGAGGCGGGCGAGCAGGGGGGCGAGGCGCGAGGGCAGCAGGCGGCGAGCAGGGCGGCGCAGCGAGGGCAGGGCCGGACGAGCAGGGCGGGCGAGCAAGGCGAGCAGGGTATCAGGGCAGCAGGCGGCGAGCAGGGCCACGAGAGGGAGGAGCGGCGACGAGCAGGGGCAGAGGCGAGAGCAGCGGCGAGCAGGGCGAGAGCACGGCGCGAGCAGCGGCGGCGCAGACAGGCGGGGGGGGCGACGGGCAGCGCGAGCAGGGGCGAGAGGCGGCGAGCAGGACGGCGAGCAGGACGGCAGCAGGCGGCGAGCAGGCTGCGGCGAGCAGGGGCGACGACAGGGCGACGAGCCAGTGGCGGCGAGCAGGGGCGGCGAGCAGGGCGACGGGCAGAGGCGACGGCAAGGCTTGACGTCAGGGCGTCGGGCAGGCGACGGGCGGGCGCCGAGCAGGCGACGGGCCAGGGCGACGGGACAGGCGACGGCAAGGCGGCGGCGGGCGACGGCAGGCGAACGGGCAGGGCGACGAGCAGCGCGTACGGCAGGCGACGAGAGGGCGACGGGCCGGCTTACGGCAGGGCGACGGCAGGGCGACGGCAGGCACGGGCAGGGCGGCGAGCAGGCGACGAGGAGGGCGACGCGGCGACGGCAGCGACGGGAGGCGACGGGCAAGCGCGGCAGGGCGACGGGCAGGGCACGGGCAGAGGACGACGGCAGGGCGCACGAGCAGGTGCGACGAGCCAGGCGACGGGCAGGGCGACGGGCAGGCGACGAGCATGGCGAGGGCAGGCGACGCGCCAGGGCGACGGGCAGGGGACGCAGGCGACGGGCAGGGCGAGGGCAGGCGGCGGGCAGTTGTGGCGACGAGGGGGCGGGCGGCGAGCAGGACGGCGAGCAGGCGGCGGAAGCCAGGCGACGAGCATCGGCGACGAGCAGGGCGACGAGCAGGCGACGAGCAGGGCGACGAGCAGGGCCGACGAGCATGGCGACGAGCAGGCGGCGAGGCAGGGCCGGCGAGCAGGACGGCGCAGGACGGCGAGCAGGGAGGAGCGGCGAGCAGTGGCGACGGGCAGCGGCGGACGGCCAGGGCGACGGGCAAAGCGGGGCAGGCGACGGGCAGGCGACGGGCAAGCGAACGGGCAGGGCGGCGAGCAGCGGCGACAGAGAGGGGCTGACGAGCAGGGCGACGCAGGGCGAACGGGCAGGGCACGGGCAGGGCGACGGCAGGGCGACGGGCAGGGGACGTAGCAGGGCGACGGCAGTGCGACGGCAGGCGACGGGCAGGCAAGGGGCAGGGGCGACGGGCAGGCGCGACGGGCAGGCGCGGGCAGCGGGCGACGGGCAGAGGCGACGCGAGGCGACGGGCAAGGCGGACGTCAGGGCGACGGCACGGCAGGCGAGCAGGAGCGGCGAGCAGACGCGAGCAGGGCGACGAGCAGGGCGACGAGCGCGGCGACGGGCAGAGCGAGGGCAGGCACTTGGCAGGCGACGGGCCAGAGCGACGGGCAGGGCGACGGGCAGGGCGACGGCAGTGCGGACGAGGCAGGGCGACGGGCAGGCGGACGAGCAGGGCGCGAGCAGAGGCGACGAGCAGGGCGACAGCAGGGCGAGAGCACGCGAACGAGCAGGGCGACGAGTCAGGGCGGACTAGCGGGCGGCGAGCAGGAGGCCCGAAGCCAGGACGGCGAAGCAGAGCGACCAGCAGGGCGTGCGAGCAGGCGACGAAGCATGGCGGCGAGCAGGCGGCCTAGCAGGGCGGCGAGCAGGCGAGCGAAGCAGGGCCACGAGGAGGGCGACGAGCAGGCGGCGAGCACGGGCGGCGAGGCAGGCCACAGAGAGAGCGGCGACGGCAGGCGACGAGCAGGCGCGAGCAGGGGCGGACAGCAGGCGGCGAGCAGCGTCGCGAGCAGGGCGGCGAAGCAATGCGACAGCAGGGCGGCAGCAGGCGGCGGAGCCAGGCGGGCGAGCCAGGCGCGAGCAGGGCCACGAGGAGGCGACGAGCAGGGGCGAGCAGGGCGGCGAGCAGTGCCACGAGGAGGGCGACGGACAGGGCGACGAGCAGCGGCGAGCCAGGGCGGCCGACAGGCGCGACAGGCGGCAGGCAGGTCGCGAGCAGGCGGCGAGCAGGGCGCGAGCAGGCAGAGGAGGCGACGTAGCAGTGCGCGAGCAGGCGGCGAGGCAGCAGCGCGAAGGCAGGGCGGCGAAGCAGGCGGCGAGCAGGACGGCGAGCAGGACGGCGGCAGAGACGGCTGAGCAGGGCGGCGAGCAGGCGGCGAGCAGGCGCCGAGCAGCGACGGCGAGGCAGGGCGACGAGCAGGGCGGCGAGCAGGCACGAGCAGCGGCAGCAGGCGACGAGCAGGCGGCGACAGGGCGGCGAGTCAGGCGACGGCAGGGCGGCGAGCATTGGGCCACGAGCGAGGCGGCAGCAGCGGCGACAGCAGGGGCGACGCAGGGCGACGGCAGCGGACGGCAGGCGGACGGCAGCGACGTGCAGGGCGACGGGCAAGGCGGCGGGCAGGGCACGGGCAGTGCGAGGCAGGCGACGACAGGCGACGAAGCAGGGCGACGAGCAGGGCGACGACAGGGCACGAGCAGGCGACGGAGCAGGGGCGCGAGCAGGGCGGCGAGCAGGCGGCGAGCAGAGGCCACGAGGAGGCGGCGAGCAGAGGCGGCGAGCAGGCGCGGCGGAGCAGTCGGCGAGCAGGACGCGAGTCAGGACGGCGAGCATGACGGCAGAGCAGGACGGCGAGCAGGGCGGCGAGCAGGCGGCAGGAGCAGGCGGCGAGCAGACGGACGAAGCAGACGCGAGCCAGCGGGGGAGCAGGGCGACGAGCAGGGCGGGCGAGCAGGCGGCGAGCAGCGCTGCGGAGCAGGCACGAGGAGGGCGACGAGCAGCGGCACGAGCAGGCGGCGAGCAGGCGGCGAGCAGGCGGCGAGCAGGCGGCTGACAGCGGGCGAGCAGGGCCGACGAGGAGGGCGACGAGCAGGCGACGAGCAGCGCGAACAAACAGAGCGGCGCAGGGCGGCGCGTCAGCGCGCGAAGCAGGGACAAAAGGACGAGCGCGGCTATTCGCCCCCGGGTATTCGCCACTTGTATTCGCGGGCGCCGCCCGCCTAGATTCCTCCCACTCGCGCGCGCCCCTG
>BOPP01000043.1:7984323-8002727 GCA_017312745.1 Gryllus bimaculatus
GCCCGCTCCCGCTCGCGCTCGCGCTCCGGCGCCGCTCCTCCGCCCGCGCCCTTCCGCCCGGCGACCGGACGGCCCCGCCTACCCCACACCGCGCTGCGGCGCTGTTTTAACGACTTTCTCTACCGTTTCCAAATTGCCCTCTATCGTTTTCTCGACCTTGGTCCCAATGTAACACTTCTCGTTGCTTCTCTGGGAATTATCAGGTGCCCTTAGTTCCCACGGAGGCATGCTATCTTATCATGTTTTCGGTTGCACGCCATCCCCTTCTAAAGTAGACTTATTTGTACTAATATTTTCTGCTGATTTCTGTTCTTATTAATTTAAAATAAAACAGAATAAAACAAGTGTATTAACTAAACCGAATTAGTGTATTTAACAGGGCTGTTAGATCTGTTAGATGTTCCCTCTTTCAGATTCTTGCCTCCTATTTTAGCAAAGTACACCAAAAGCCTCCCTTTTTTCATAAAAGTTCATATTTTGCAAAAGTCTACCTTCATTGGTGTCAATTTCTCGTGTGGTATTTCCCCGTGTATTTTGCTCCATTTTTTTCTGCTAGTTCAATCCCAAAGATTGTGACTTTACGCTAGCCATGCTGAGATGCGATGCCAGTGTTCTCAAACTATTTACGGGAAATGATAGTTTCCGTATTGCGACCTGTTCATTCGTATCCAAGCTGAAACATCGCTGCGTGTCACTATAGCTCACTTTTTAGTAATTGGAAATATTTTACACCGCGGAGATTACACGTGAATAAAGGATACGCAAAAAAATGTTAGAAAAATTGGGAGTACGTAAATTATTCAAGACAGAAAAGTATGCGAGGAAATATGGTATATGAATGAGGGTTGTAGACTTATATTTAAAATATTGATGAGTTAAAAAACTCGGAGGCCAAATTTCCACCTTATGTTTTTTTGATCTTTGATTAATGCCACTAGCAGGTCTTACAGATGGGTTAACGTGAATTATATTTTAAATCCTAATGACTTGTCAATTTCATGGAAACCTGTTTTCTTTCAGTATAGATAAGTAAAATAAAAGCTTTTCGCAATTTTTTAAAAACTTTTTCCTCTTGTGAAGAATATTTTTCCCAATCAGAATTTATTCCGATCCACGAGAAAAACAAAACAAAAGAAACAAATGTAATAGGTTGTATCCAGAATATAGTAAAAGATAATTGCCAGCATACGATTCGCTTTCCTCTTGCACGTACATCCTTTGTATGTGTCATTAAGCTTCTTCAACGTGCCAAATGCCTCCTTTTTAACATTATAATATAATATTATTTGTTCGATTATGTTTCTTCTGGTTGTGATCAACATCAGATTTCGTTTGAAATGCATACTGTTAGACTCACTCGCGGTATCATGTACAAATGTTTCTATACATTTCAACACGCACACAAAGATTGAAAAGTACGGAAGCAGAAAGCGAATGCAATCTTGTGGCCTTTAGTAATACTCGTAGGCCTAGTGAAAAAAGTAGTTGATGATATATTTTTTATTGATTTTGTGATTTTTGCTCTAAAATAATGTGAAATAGCGGTCCATTACATATCAACATTGAAAAGTTATGTGCAATGACATTTTTGTTTATCTTAATGACGCAAGAACAACAGGGTAGGTAAGGTAAGATATTTGATTTTATATTTTTTCTTCTGGTGAAGCTGAAGAGATCAAAAGGGTATTGCATTAAACGATGTGTTTTTGCAATATCCTTTTGATCTTTCGTAAACATATTTTTTGTTTAGTCCCTATTTTTTTTCTTTTTTAATTCCGTATTTGTTTCTGTTTTGATCTATATCTGCCCGCAAAGTCCTCTAAGGAAAGCTAACTGTTACTAATGCACCTGAAAGTATTATCATTAAATATTCTTTTAAAAACATTATACAGGGAAAGGGATCGAAAATTAGAAATACGGACATCGTAAGGAATTTTAGCCTGATTTTATTGACCACCTAATTCCCAATTTCCAATTTCCTCCACCGCCTTCTCTTGTCTCTCTTCTGCCATCCTCTACCAACTGTCTTCTTTTTTGTGCTTTTGTTGCCCTGTATTATCTTCCCTTGCGTTCCCACGGCATCACGTGCGCGCCTTTGGCGTGCTACCTGTGGCCCCAGTGCGAAGAATTATTTACAGTTTCAAGGATTCTGCTCTTGCTCTTTGCTTGCCTCTCTGCACGCACCGACACTCGCATTATTTCCTCGGTCCTTGGTCGAAGTTGCAGTTGCTAATGAGCTCGCTGTACAATACGATCTCGTGAGTACTTCTGGAGTTTTTGATGGAGATACGACCTGCTAATGGCTACAAGTAGCCTCTTGTTTTCTGACAATTGGAAGAAAGTTGCTGCATTTCCGTTAACTGGAGGATCATTGGGTGTTGGAAACTGCAAATTCTTCAGAAGATCAAGCAAACACTAGCAATGATTAGATAATCACCAGTGCAATGTAACTCCATATTTTTTACGGAATCGAGTAAAGTACGCTTATAAAAATGTCGTAGGTCAGACTTTGTGTAAAACCTCTGAATTTTCGAAAATTGAAAATGTTGTTCCACACCCGTTTAAAAGTGCATTGCTGAAGATGGAGATTTTCTCGTAATGAAGTCTGTTTTTCAAAATTAGATCTTTAAATGATGCCATGTACAATTTTGCAAATATAATTACAAATATAATTAGTTTTCGCGATTTTTTAGAAAATTTTTGGACGTGTAGGTGAGAAAGTAACAGAACATTGAGAATACATTCCCAGTGCCTCTAGTTGTTTTGTTATGGTTCTTCGCTCTGTCGAATGCGCACAGGCAAATTAAAGATAACGGATTCAAATCCTGATGGCGTCTGATTCATTGAATTTGGTGTGACGCGTGTGTCGAAATATCCATGTTTACTCTAACACCATGTACTTCAGTTCGTGAAAATCTCTAAGAGTCAATGAAAGCTTCTTCTTCTTTTTTTTGTATTTATTGCGACAGAATACTTCAGACTATTTTTCCAGTTCCAAATGCGAACAAAGGTTCCTGTGTCCTCTGTAATTAGCTTTCGCGCTTTGCGTTTTAGGGGAAAAGTCGCTGGTGGTGTTCAACCAAGAGAAAATCGTTGTCCCTGCCTGGCATTTGTGCAATCCTAGCAGTGTTCCTGAGAACAGTTGATTGGGTTATTCGGGCGCGCAGTCAGCGTTGGGGGCCTGTCCTCGACCCGTCTCTCTCTGCCTAGTAGCGCGCTGATTATCATTGCATTGGAGTATTGCAAATCATCTTATCTTACGTACTGCGTTGTTTGTAAGCCAGCGGCAGTATTAGTACGGAACAACGCGTACAAAAGAGATGGTGTTTACGAATGTTCTCGAATGGAGACATCGATTTTCCGAACGATTAGAAACGGTACGCATTTCACTGAGTAAATTGATTAGTTTTTTGCTAAACTTCTATAATATAATATAATTTTGCTGATTATACTTTGCATTTCTTATAATTCAGTAGCCTAAAATTGAAATACGGACTCTAAAATGAAACGAGGTCAATCGATACACGTAGTTTTCATTTTCTGCAGTATTTTCAGTTCTGCGAGATTTTTAACTTCTATTGTTTTGTCAGAATGGTTATTCACGTTCGTTTGTTTCTCCTCATCTACAAACGTTTTTTGTAATAAAGAAAGAATAATGAAACAAGTAACCGCAATTCTCGTACTTCATTGATTATAAGATAAGATATTAGCTTAAAAAATGTAAAAGATTGCAAAATGACAGTAATATGTAACGGCACTTTTTGTGCGATAAATTGATTTGTTCTCTTTAAGCATTGAAATAACACATAAAAAAATTCAGATATATGTTTTAGTTACTTGTTTGTAAACCAGAATATCGTAATATTCTTATATTCGTAATTGTGTGACGAATATACATAATGAGGAGTTTTTCAGCTGTCCGGATGACGCGGCGTCGTGGCCAGTGAGTCGACGCTTCGAATCATTTGACTCGTGTGGAAGCCTATGATTGTGCGTAATGTACAGTTGGACATTAACAGTTCGTGTATTAGTAAAAGTTAGTGCTGAGATCTTTAAAATCTTGACATACTCGTATATTGTATATTCAAAAATTAGTTACTTATTCAAGATATATTAACCTTTTTTAAGTCAAGATCATAGGTTCTTGAAAGGAAAGATACATGTTGCTTTGTATTCCATGTTGAACTTTTTACATTGTTCTTGAATAGACTGCGGGACACAGTTTCGCTCGTCGTTACTCACTTCATGGCTTTCATTCCATCTTCTAGCGTTCAACGAACTGCAGTAGAAGACGAGGGAACTCCGATTGACTTAAATTGTCTTATAGTATCGAGGAAGATGGCATTGGCAAAAAGTACTGTTTAAAATATCAGAGAATACGTGGTTATTCTGAGGCAGTTCTGTTTCAAGTTGGTGACCACAGGATGTGAGACGTTACGAACACACAAAAACAATTCTGTAAACAGCCTGGAATATGAAGAATTTTGCGTATATACTATTCTAACCAAACGTTTCTATTGCTATATTTGTGTTGTATTTTCAGTTTTTGTATTTATGGTAAATGTTGATTAGAAATGGATCTCAGTGCACATCATGTTGACCTTTCTAAATTTTTTTTCTGTCCCATTAAAATGTTTCTTTTTTTCAGTATCTTTCATTTATCTTCGTAAATAAAGTGCTTGATAGCGTCTCATCAAACAACAACAAATAATAATAATAATTAATAATAATAATAATAATAACAATAATATTGACATTTTAAATGTTCTTACAGAAGTCTTTTACTCATAGATCTCTACATCTACCGAACGTCTGTGTAGAGTGCAATTAAAGAAAATTAATACAACGTTTCTGCATCATATTTCTTTCTCGTTCTCACTCTCTCCTACTTGCATTATTTATTCTCCGCTACCTATTCTTCCCTTAGAAGTAAATGGAAAAAAATACTCACCCATTAAAAAGTTCTCGGTAAAATTACTCCTCGTATAAGGAAGCCCTGCTTCCACACCAGTGCAACTTTCCCCGCCGCCGCTCTGCGGTATTGCACTCCGATCCGGCCAGACTACTTTTCCGCGAGCGATGCGCCGGCCGCCGCCGCGCGTCTGCCAGCGCAGAATCCGGATGTGCCCCGCGCCCCCGCGCCCCCGCGCCCCCGCGCCACGGCGCCCCCGCGCCCCCGCGCCGCTGCCCCACAAAGCACCGCGCCAAAAGAAGCGCGATCTCTCGCCGCGGTATGTGCTTTCCAAGTGGCGCCGCGCTGCGCCGCGGGCCCCCTTGCCCCGCACTCCGGCCAGCGCAACGCGCGCAGTGGGCCGAAAGGGGCACCTGGGCGGTCATAACGCAGCACGAGTTGCAACTTTTTTTTCTTGCCATGTGCTTCAATCTGCCATGGCTACATGGACATATTTAATTGTCCTAATAGACTATTAAAAGAAATAATATGGTGAAACTGACATTGTATTTCATGAAATTTTGGTTTTACATTGTTTATTATTGATTTAGCTTTCAGATTTACCAAAGGATTGTGCAGTTGTGCTAGTAAAATGCTTGACAAAATTTCGGGAACCAGAGGCCTGCAGCAGGAAAAATGCTGCTCAACATAACCGCACAAAATGATTCAGCAAGAAGTAGCACGCACATTGCCTAAGTTCAACAAAACATACTGTATTATAGTATAGCCCTAAAAGAAATGAAATATTTTGATGTAAACAGTCTTCATAAACACTGCAATAACGGATATCTAAGGAAACCATGGACATTTCTCTAGTCACCTGTGGCTATATAGTTTTCTATCAATTTTCTGCGCGCATTGCAACTTAGTAATCGTGAATATTGGACGATTGTTTATTCCTATTTTCTATTAATAGTGTCGGAAGCTACACAATAGTTAAAGGCGCTTATTATCAGTTGTGAACAATCAGAGACGTACTGCCTGGAATGCTGCTGATACGTGCAAGCAGAACCGGAAACGATTTTAATTTCTTTGTGGGGAGACTTAAGCAGAATCTGTACCACATGAAGTCGGAAGATTTGCGTCGGTTCGGTTGACGTGTTCCGCCATTGCGGTGCGGAAGCAGTGCAGGCCGCTCGCCCTCGGAGCCGTTCTCTCGGGGGCCGCCCTCGCAGGTCTCCGTGAAAGCGACGGCGTCGAGGCGCGGTGTTCTGCGCAGGCCGCAGTGGCGCCGGCGGATCGCGCATCGCCGCTCTCCCCTCTCACGCACAGCCTCTCTTCCCTCTGCAGAACAGGTAGTTCTCGGACTGAAACGAGCAGTTTCAAAATTCCAAGCTTTTATCTTGCGGGCAATTAATGAAGAGAAGGAAATCGAATAAGGTACCTGCATGTGTAGGTGCTTGTGTTTGCGTTAGTTTTGATTGATTGATTAATGATTCCAGGTGCGTCAATTGCGAATTTCATTAGTCCCGAAAGTATAGTGTATGGTTTATGGCGGGAGGTGGAATTGATCTTACTACGCTGATTGGTCTGATCAGGCGCGGACCTACCCGTCTGCTCGCGGTTTCCCTCACCAGGTATCTACTAACGGGGCACCGTTCCATCCTGGACAAGTCCTAAGGTTCTGCCTAGTCTCTCGGCATGTGTGGTAATGTAATGCGTGTAAGTGTATGCTGGTAAGGGGTGAAGATTGGACTTGGAAGAGGATGGAAAGATTGTGCACGGTCCGTAGCCCGTTTGTTTGGGTACTACTCCAGAATTCGCGTAGTCGAAGAAAACACGGAAAACTATCGATCAGAGCAGACAATCACTAGAATTCTCCTCCTGACGCGGCTGAATTCGATCTATCTATTTATGTTAACTATCTGTTTATGATATCGATTCTATCGCCTTGAAATCTCTTGTACGACTTCCTATTCAAAATTATCATATTGCAGATAACTCGAAACAAAGTCAGCAATCGCTCTTTTGAATCCACAATTGTGTGCCGAGTTATCAAGTTTGGTTTTTCTGATCGAATCTTTGCGGTATAGTTTCTTAATGTAAGGACTCAATATCACAATGGAACTAATATACAATAAATGTACCTACACGGACCGCACTAATTTCAAACGATTAAAAAAGTAACTAACAAAACCCCTACTAAATATGGAATTGAAACGAAAGACCTGGGATACAGTGCAGTGCACCGCAGAGTACATATTTTTTCAGTTACAAGAAATGCGAACACCGACATAATAATTCACGCATGTGCAGATAGATTACTACAAGTTTACGAAAAGTGAAAAAAATGTTGGGCAAGCAGTTGGGAATTGGACTTTACGTCACAGTTGCGACAAAGCTCCAGTGTCTGCGATACCTGAAGGGGGATTCCGCAAGCCGACGTGTAGGTCGCCACCGCATCTGACGTAAATCATCGCCACCTCTCGGCTATACTACTTGTATGCACTTCTGTCTCTGGACTAATGACTAAAGTAGTTGACGTGCCCGGAAACACTGAATGCTCTCACGCCAGCCCCATCTCGGCCTCCTGACAATCACTGCTGCCACCAGCACCCTGATCCGCCGAATGCCACCAGCACCCTGATCCGCCGAATGCCACCAGCACCCTGAGACATGCGCTCGTGTGCGCAGTGGTAAATAGATTAAATTAAATGATAATTCGGAATATTCATGAGGCACTTAAGCATACGTCCGTTGACAGCACATATTCAAAAAATAGTTGACTTCCACACAATTATAGATATAGAGTACAGAATCAGTGCGTGCAATGAAAGATATTATCTGACCTTCGGAAAATTCACCGCTGAACCGCTTACTGTTCTTTCTGAATTAAGTAATCAAGGCACTATGTTACATTACACGATGATTATGGCTGATGATTATGGCAGATCGCTGTGTTGTCAAACGGTCTCGGAGTTCTACATGTCAGCATTGATATTGTAATCGTAGCATAATCGTAAATTTACAATTATTACTGCGGCCATTTCTGCAGTATCTGCTTCCGTCGCTTAGCTACTGCTCCCAATACCCGCGTCACTGCCGCCACCACCACCGCAGCTGCCAACATGGCCGACTCCATCACCGCCACCGTTACCGTTACAGCCAACTGCCACTGCTAACGCGACCGCCACGCAGTTGCCACCGCTAATTCTGCTATCTGCGATTCCTCTGTTGCCACTAGTATCTTCTTCGCTGACGAACCCCGGCACCGCCTTCCCCACCGTCGCCATACCAACTGAGTGAACACTGGCTCTGCAGCGACGCTGACCGGCAACTCCTAGGCGGGTTTTCGGCACTACCTACATACCTCATCCATTCAGCCGCTGTCTGCGGCCAGCAGCTCTGATCGGTAGTTTTCCGTGACCTCTGCCATCATTACCAGGCGCATGCGGGAGGAGTACCCTAACAAACGGCCCACGAACCGCGCGAGATCTTTCGTTCATCTTCCTCTCCTCTCCCATTATACCCACATTCTTACGTGCACTGCTCTACCACACATGTCGAAAGACACTAGTCACTTAGAGCTTGCGCGGTTGTGAACTTAGAGGTTGTCGCGGTTCTGGCGGTGTCCCGCATGGGACAGATACCTGCAGTGTGAAATCGCACGCCAGCCGAAGTGTACGGAAGGATCGAACCATCCAGCAGAAAATGACTCACCGCCACCTCCCGGAATAAAACATTCACTCCACCAATAGGGCCACCGTGGCCGCAATCACCCCCATCGTCAATGGCCCTAGCAGTTGACGTGCTGGTAAAAATGAACAAATCGCCCACATGACCATTCACTGCGCCTTGCGACGCTGCCCATGCGTCCTCTGGCTGCCCATGGTGCGGACGGCGGCCAACTTCGCCACTTCCTCCGGCGAACGAGCCTCGCCCCGCGATGAAGCCATAAAGATGTGGCGTGCGCGCTTAATAACGGCGGACGTGGGCGGCGCGGCTCCCGGTGAAAACGCCAGGCGGAGGGGGTGCGGTGGGCGGTGCACTGGACCGCAGCGCTGGACGACGCCCCCCCCCCCTCGCCCTTGCGTCCTCTACCTCTCGCTCGGGCGTGTTTCTCCGTACCACGCCTGCTCCCTACCCTCGCCATGCCCTGACCATTGTTGAGTGATTTTCTCTCTCTTTCTCTCTCTCTCTCTCTCTCTCTCTCTCTCTCTCTCGTGCCCTTGGCTTCGCATCGCTCTTTTATATTTGCAATTCGCATTGTTTTGTAAAGTGTGCCATAATCTTCTTACTTCGTTCCAAAAATTGTATATACTTCTTCGTTTGATGATCTAAAACTTTCTATGTATTGTTTGTATATAGACTAATTATGACGAATATACCGACCAATATGGCACACACACAACAAATAGATAATGTTTAATGATTACGAACTTGACTGAAGTTGTGGGTCAAAATCCCGCTGAGAAAAAATATTAAGTTATACTCACTCCTACGTTTCCAAAAAGTAGCGAAAATGATGTGTTTATGGGGTTTGTGGCAGCCGTAAATCCATTTTAAAATTCGTTTTCTTTGGCGCAGATGTCCTTACTCGGAAAACCAATGTTTTGTCATTATGCCATTAAAGTACGTTTTCGATACAGTCTAATATATATAAGTATATATATATATAATATATATATTATAATTATATATATATAATATATATAATTATATTATCTCATAAATGCAATGATTGTAGTGTAATTTTCTTCTAAGCCGATCTTCATATTGTTCAGTTACACATTGTTGATTTACACTATACCTTTTACCATTTTCTTTCATGTAGCTTTACAGAGTATCGGCGGCGTTATTTCACAGAGGAATCGTATAAAGCATCTGTCCTTCGTAAACAAATCTTCGACACTTGTCTCGTTGACCCATGCAAAGCTCTGTGCCCTCTGCCCCCCCGTCACTCCGTCGACCGTGCGTCTCTCGCCCTCTGCCCCCCCCGTGTGCTGCTCTCAGCACCGTTGGCTGAGCCCCCACGTTCCTTGCTCTTCCACCGCCTGCCTCCGCCGTTGTCGTCGCGCGTGCGGCGTCCTTCCCCTCTCCGCCGCCCCCCGCCTCCTACGAGGGCGTCGCCGCGCGCGTTGGGTGCCGGCGTTTTTATGGCGTTCCTCGCGAGTTGATGCGGCGCCCCCGCACCCGACGAAAGACCGAGGCCGCCGCGCGCGCTAATCCCCCGCGTTTATTAATTCAGCAGCTCAGGAGCGAGATTACGCCGCTGTCGGACGCGCTCGCCAACATGCCAGCGCCGCGCCGCTCGCCGGAGCGAAGTGTCGCCGGTGACACGCCTCGCCCCTCCGCGCCCCATTGGACGCAGCTGGGTCGCTGGTGATGGAGACGCATCGGGGATGTTCGGCGAATGCCCGAGGAGTGCCGACGGCGCAACGGGAAGGTTTTTCATTTATTATGATTACCTTTCCCTGACTTTGCATTTATTCGTGATGAAGCCATTCTCCATTACTTAGCTTAGACGGGAGGAGGGGTTTTAAGCCCTCTCTTTCTTGGGCAGTTGGCCCCAGTGATGGCCTTCCACTGTATGGATGATGGTGGCGGAGATCAAGAAGTGTGAACGATGATGGGAGAAAACAATTGTTTGAAATGACTGCTCAGGTGTGGCAGTGCCAGGTAAGAGATGATGCTGCGCCGAGGGGGCCTGCATCGTCAAGAAAGGCTTGCTTCTACTACCAATAGTAAAATATGCGAGTTCCGTGATAATATGATGAACAACCATGGCGTACCGGTGGATTGAAATCCAGGAATACAGGAGTAACCTTTAGGATACCTGCCGCGAGATGGCTTTGTCTGGCACACAGTCTACGTGTAGAGACCGGATTTGATCCATTTCCCAGTGGTAGGAATGTCCTCTATCCTCTGCGTTGCCGGAAGCTTCTTGTGCGATGCAGCTGTAATATCTGGCTATTCCGCGCTGAGCTGTGGAGAGACTGCTTTAGGCTGTGCTACGCCCGTTCTCCACCCTTCGCAAGCTGCGGGGTGTGTTGGCGTCGTGTCCACGAACAGCAAATAATGCTGAGGGGGATGCGGAGTGTTTGATGTATTGTTGTGCATACGGACAGAACAGACGGCAGCGTGAGAGAAGAAAAAATTCAATTTTGTGAGAGATGGAAATAAATCATTTATGGAAATATTTCTCAATATGGATTTATTAAACTTTTCGTCAAGTGTGAGGGTACGATTATTTTAGAATAACGTCCTGCGAGAATGCCCGTCGTCTGTTTGATATTCTGGAATTCATAATGATATCGGGAGCAATTGCTTTAGAGCAACATCAGTGATGGAGATCCAGTGGTGAATTTCGAAAGGGCGGTACCTTTAGATGCACGTGTCAAAACATCCGACAAATCAAAAGAATTGTGGAAGCGAAAGTGTCTTACTTTATTAAAACATGTCGAACACGAAACAAATTCGGTATTTCGTCTTTTCAAGACAAATATAAAGTTTCTATTTGTGAATCGAAAAGGAATACCATGGAACAACCCAGCAGGAACATAGTTAAAATATCTTGGAATAATGACTATGTTTATTAAAATTTTGCATATTGCGTATCGACAGTATAATGAAGATTAATGTTCTAGTTGAAAAGAATTGTAAATGTATTGTGAGTAAATAATGGCATCCTCTGCTACTTTTTTAATTTCATTATTATCGACCAGTTCACAGCAGTACAGTCTTACCATATTTTGTTCTGAATGCATGCTTGGACCTTCCTTGATTGAGAGGCTCTGTTCATTACTTATCTCATTCAACTAATTACCTACACCAGTTTCGCATTACGATTTCACATCCGACATCAAAGTCCTCTCCGTGGCCACTGAGGATCTGTTCGGAGAAACGCGCAGCCTGTAACCTCGTTAGAGTCGACTATTCGCGGGGTTTAGAGAAACGCGTGTGAGAACGATACTTGCATTACCAACGATGCGCTAACGAGTGGCGGACGAGATACGAAGCGGGCGAGAATGCCAAGCGGAGAGAAAGGACGGTCCTGCTGCTGAGCGGGAGAAATGCGCGCGGAGGCAGGAAGTCCGGCGGGAGGGCGATGTCCGGTGGGAGCGGGTTGTGGCCGCGAGTCAGACAAGGACAACTGGCGAAGAATTTAATGAAAGTGGAGGCCCTCGTCGCGCGGTGGTGTTGTGCATTCTGTTCGACGTGCGTGGTTTGCGTTATTCGACTAGGCACTGCTTGCTAGAAACAAATTTGACGTGCTGTTTGAATTACATTTCTAGTATTTCGGGGGGAGAGATGCATGATTTCCTCTGATGAAAACGACGGCTAGAATGAACTTTCTGATAATCAGTTCATTGAATTCGAAGAGTGCTTTGTCCGATATGGTTGAACAATGTGTTACTGACATTTATATTTTTAGTTTTTTAAGAATTAAAATTAAGAGGCAGATTGGCAAAGAACATTCTCTCACGACGTTCTCAAAAACATACCTTTGCAGTATTTTGATTACTTGTATTACGTTTGGATTTAATAAATGTGCATCAGTCATGTTTTCTTTTCCAAAGGCATTTGCGTTTTTATACGATTTTCTTACGAAGCTATAAAAAAACATGCAAGTGAAATAAAAGCAAATCGGAAACATTTGGAAGTATGACATGCGGTGAGTAGAGCGTCTTGAATGAGGGCGCGCGTGCAGGATTGGCAATTGTGGGTGGCGGCAGGGGAGCACGTTCCGTTGCGAGAGGCGTGGGTGGGCGGGGTGAGATTGCGCCTTCGCCCGCGCCCGAGGGTGTCCATGTTTTACGAGGGGCGCCCGCCCCGCATCAGGAGCGGTTTTTTTGTGGCCCCTCGGGGAGCGTGGGTGGAACGGGGCCCATCGCTCGCGGCGCGGGGGCAGCGGGGGGGGGGAGCGGATGCGGAGTCGCGGCCGTGAGGAGGCCACGACCGAACCGGCCTCCCCTCCGCCCCCCACCACCCCTTCCGCTCTCTCGCTGGAGCGCTTGCCGCTGCTCTTGACCGTGGCGGTTCCTCGTCTTCAGCACCGACCCCACCGCACTCACAGCACTCGCGACGCCAAGGCGCTCACTTCAACTTCCACTCCATCAGTTCCTTTACCACCGCTGCCATCGGCGCCGCCTCCTTTACCTCCACCCTTCAATCAACTCCTCTTCCGTGACAGCCATCCTCTCCATATCTACAGCCTCCACCATCACATACTAGTGTCGCTATCTCCGTCTCTCGTGTGGAATAACCAGCGCCTATTCGCCGGGACATGCCTAGCATTCCACTCGCACTTTCCCTTTAACCACCTGCATAGATACTCTCTTGTCCCAACTGCTACTGCATCTGCATGTAAAGTGCATTTTGCATCGTATTATCTCACCTTGCCGCCATGTCTCCACCGCGTGGACCACCCTTGCTGTTTCCATTTTTAATGTCAAACCTGCCTTGCCTTCACTCCGCCGCTGCAATTCCTTCGTTTCTACATCGTGTCGACCTTTCTCTGGTTGTGGCTGTCATGCCGACCCGTCTCCTTATCCACATAACCAGCTACACTGCTAGATTCTCTAATGTTTGTATTAAAACCGTACACTGATCGTACTCAACCTTCATTTCGGAATGCATCGACCTCGTTTCAGTTATTCGCCCCTAAATGCAAACACGCATTTCTTGTCAGCATCGCTCCCGTTGCATTGCGATCTCCGCCCACCCCTCCCCCTCCTTGGCCCCACTTCGACCTCCGCTCCCACCCGTTGGGCGAATGAGATTTATGGTAAACAGAGGTGGCGCGGCGCCCCCGCGCCCGTGTAATTAAGACAAAGCTGGTCGGATGGGCGCGCGGCCGCGGTGGGGGCGGGCGGGGCGAGGAAGAGCGGCGTGGGAGGCGCCACCGCCGCCGGCAGTCTTCGCTGCTGCCGCTGCCGTTGCCACTGCCCACCACTCCTCGTTACCTGCTGCGCCGCGCCGGAGCTGTAGCGTAGCTTAGAGGAGAGCGGTAAATCCGCAATAAGGTCTCGTGAATGAACGTTTAAACTTGCTGTATGGTATTTATGGAAAATAAAGTAGTTTGTGTAGTGCAGTTGGTGCTTGGGATGTTGCGAAAACAAGATAATAAAGATGCGATAATACTCAACAAGAGAATAGATATTATCAAATTAGTATCTGCGTATCAAGAGACATCAACACGTCCGTGACAGCAAATCGCAGAAAATGTTATAATTTCGCTGAGATATCACAATGAAACATGTTGCACCACAGGACGGATTTTAAGAGTACATGAATTTACTGAAGGTAGGAAATACGTGCAAAAGCTAAAAAATAACAGGCACAGAACCAAATATCAGTTGTCCAAACTTGTCTTTTTTCCTTACTCTCAGTACAACCCTCTTTTCCCGGTTGTCTCCTCTCTCATTGACATCACCACTACCAGTATCACCAACCTGGAAGTGCCATCACTATCGCAACTCCACCGTCAATGTCTCCGCCGCAAACATCTCTCCCACCATCTCCACATCCATCACCGTCACTTCCACCTCCCCGCCACCTCCTTAACTATGACCTCTCGCACCATCTTTACACCCATCACAGTCAGTTCCACCTCCACGCTACCTCCTTAACTATGACCTCTCGCACCATCTCCACATCCATCGCTGTCACTTCCACCTCCCCGCCACCTCCTTAACTATGACCTTTTGCACCATCCCCACACCCATCACAGTCACTTCTACCTCCCCGCCACCACTTTTACTATGACCTCTCGCACCATCTCCACACCCATCACAGTCACTTCCACCTCCCCGCCACCTCCTTAACTATGTCCTCTCGCACTGTCTCCACACCCATCACAGTCACTTCCACCTCCCCGCCACCTCCTTAACTATGACCTCTCGCACCATCTCCACATCCATCACAGTCACTTCCACGTCCCCGCCACCTCCTTAACTATGACCTCTCGCACCATCCTCCACTTGCGCCTTGTCGTCACCGCTTCTCGTTCACCGTCGCGTCGTCTTTGTGTTGCGTGGCGCCGTCCGCCACCCGCCACCCGTCGTGCGTTGGCGCCTCCTCCGTCTTGGCCGTAAAGGCCCCGCCCGCGGCGCGCGCCGTCGCCTGCCTCTCGCCTGCCTCTCGCCCCGGGCCGCCGCACGGCGCCTGCAAACTTCTGCCCCGCCGCCGCACGGCCCCGGACGCGCAACACCTTTGGACGCGCCGCGCCCCGCCTCGCCCGCCCTCGCCGGCGCTACTGTCACGAGAACTGGAGGGCGCGAGGCGGCAAAGGCTCGCGAAGCGCGTGCGCCTCTAATTACACCGCGCTCTCAAAGCAAACTCCTTGCGCGCTGGGCTGAGCGGCTGTCGATATTTCTCGCGGCTCTTTGTTTTCGTATCATTTCCTTGGATGGCTCTTTGGTTTTGCTCGTGCACTTTATATAAAATTTGGATTTCCAATGTTTTATTACTGTATTCTATTTGTTGAAATTTGATTTACATTGTACGAAAATACGGACAGATTGACTGCAAACCAGCAAATAAACGTAAATGTAATTATTCCACCTAAATCGATATTTCGGACCAATTTTTCCTAAATAACACAGTAGTGGGAGACTTCTATAATGGACAAGAACTGTAAATATTCCTTTCGGAACCCTTATGAGTCGAACTGAACTGCTTTTCGTTGTTTTTTTCACAGTTAGGAGGAGATATTCTGCTATAAAATTATCGTTGTTATTGCGATCTTGGCAATGGTAATAACTTATTTTTAGTTATAACATATTTTTCTTTTGAAGTGTTAAAAATGAATAATTTATAAGAATTATTTTGGCTTGACCACCAAGAAACCTAGTGGCAAGTATTTACGAAATAGAAACCATAATCCTACTTAACTGTCATGTCGACAATTGTAACAATGTTGTGAACAACAAACTGGTTTGTACTCCTATCTCATTCTCGTTTGCATGATTCGTATATTGGTTGTAGTAGAACCACCCAACATTTTGAGGAAAAGGAATTCCATGTGCTCTCTTTACGTTCGTGCAAATTGTTGCGAGTTATCGGTTTTCTTATCGAAGAGGATAAATCCTTTGGTGCCTCTCTAGAAGTCTTTATTGCCTGGAGAACGCGGCCCTTCTAGAGATAAAGCTCCAGGACTGTTAAAAATGTGTTTTTCTCGGGAAGGAAACCAATGCACTTAGTTCAATTGCTATCGGAACATCCTTTAGAGAAGACGATATATTAATAGAATATCGGGGATCGATCTAAGAGTCACACGTTCTCATTTTCATTCATTTCTTTATTTTGTATGTGTGTGTATGTAAGAGAGAGTGAGAGGTATTGTGATAATTACGTTAATAATCCATAGCTATCTGTAGCTATCATAGTAAAGTTTTATTCTGTAATGAAATAATTTCATTCTAGCGCTCTGTTAAGGCAGAATGAAATTACAAAGTTGTAGTGTATTGCATTCATTCAAATTATGAAATTCATTATTTTTGCATGTTTTCTTCGATTACGGTCATTTTTTGAAGAACTGAAAGTATTATTGGAAAGCGCTTTTCTTACACTTCATAGTTATAAACGCTGCTGTCGATGGAAATATTTTGAAATGATCCTTCTTGTTCTGATTCGAATTGAATTTGTCAGAAGTTTAGAAATTAGGAAATGCTGATGTTCTTTACTGTTCGTTTATTCACGTAAGATAGTTTCGATAGCTGAATATATTCGATCCTCCATATCTCAGTTCGTCTCTCCGAATAGTTCTACTTCCACATTCCAACCGTGATCATTGGTGTATATTTCACGTGCTTATCTAAATGAAGGCAATGAGAACAGGAGGGAGTTGAGGTACCGATTCCTTTGATCTCCGTATTCTCAAAGTTCTTGGTGAAGCGATCGAACGAAACATTTTCGTGACATATGACATGTTAAGTATTATATTTCACATAGATGATTCTTTGAACCTGAAGCAGTATAGTTAAATGGCCTGGTGACCTCTTGAATCCGATAGAGTGCACAATGCAACCTACGAACAACAGAACATAATATTCGCATTCTATTGTAATATTTCTTATATGGTAATTTTGCGAGCACTCAAAAGGGGCTGAGGGCTACGACTAAGTCTGGCCGCGGTCGTTCTCGTGAATAGAGCTCTGTTTAAAACCCTTACTATAGGCATACAAATAAACTTCGACGTTCCGCATACCAAATGTACCATTTTTAATTTTAACCACAAATTTTAATTCAGCTTAGAGCGTAGGCTTCCGCGGCCGGAGTCAGTATTTACTTGGCTGTCCGGGTGACGCCGCGTCCACGCGTAATGCATTACGCCCTGAGGATGGTTGCAGAATGGCGACCGAAACGTCGGCACCTTCGCCATGGACGCGGCGTCACCCGGACAGCCAAGTAAATATTTAATTCAGCTTGTCTCGAACGTAATACACATTGAAACATCGTGAGTAATTGTAATGTTTTGTTGAGTTCGGAAATAGATGCAGTTTTTGATCCGTCCGTAGTGCACTGTGTGTCGCGCCGTCGGAGCCAAAGATCGCCGACGTTGTTGGCAGTGTCCTCCTTTGTGGTCTCGCCTGGTCTCTGGTGTGCGCGCTCGCGTCACGGTCCATCGACCACGGAACGCCCGGATCGTCAGCTGCCTCTCCGCTGCCTTAACGCGCCCCGCACCGGGACAAAATGCACACGCCTTTTTTTTAAACGCCCATTAGCGTTTGAGATTTGATTATAAATATTTATACAGCGATTAATCGTGTGCAAAAACAGCGGGTGCGTTTAGATGACGGTTTTTGTGAGCCCTGGACATTTAAAGCTAGTGACTTATGTAAAATGCACTGTTTTTCTGCATTTTTAACAAAAACTAATTGTTATCTGTTTAATCTTTAAATATATTTCAACCGCACTCTATTTCGACTTCAATGCGTTATTTTTTCACGATGCTCCCTCTTGTGTGGAAGTATTAATGGCACGTATTTTGTTACGTTCTTCGCCCTAAGAGATGCACATGGACAATAGTTTAAAGACAAGTTCAGTATTCTTGAGTTACAATCAATAATTGATGAGAGAGAACAAAACACACAGCTAACAGACACCTACCGTCCTGAGTATCAGTCCTGCAATCGTTAATAATCCCATTAAGCCGATAAACAGCAATCAAATGAGAGTGTTGTGTTATTGCCGCTGTGTCGTTCAATACCTTTTATAATATCATCCAAACAAGAAATATCGTATCTAGCAATTAGTATACTAATACTTATTAGCCACAAATTATGAGCTCTTAGCTTAAGTGTTCTTATTAGCTGTAAGTGAATTGTTTCAATTATTCTTAACAGACGGCGGTAAGTTCAAATCTTTAACGTCCGTCGGACACTAATAGTAGCTTTCCGTTCTTGTGTTTAGTTGCGTTAAGTTGATATAACAGTGCAGTATTACGAAAAGCGTATTTTCCGAACCCCGCCTGCCGAATTCGCCGTGCCGTCCCCCATTCCTCTCCGCG
>BOPP01000043.1:8002771-8042273 GCA_017312745.1 Gryllus bimaculatus
GTTTCCGCGGCGCCGCGTGTGCGCGCGTGCGTGGCGGTGACCGGCCGATCGTGTGCTCGGAGCGGAGACGCGATTTGCAGCAATTACGTTGTCGTACGTCGGCGTTCGACCACGCGCCGTAATTGGGTATGAAATTGCAAACGAATGGGCGCACGGCGGAAGAAACGGGACGTCGCGCACCATCCATCACGACGCGATGGCGCTCCCCAGACGCCGCTCCTCGCATTGTGGGCCATGCAGGGCACGACGAGACACCAGGCGAGGCAAGGCGAAGTTCGGCAAGTCCACGCAGGGCACGATGCGACACGAGGCACGCCGCAAGGCAAGGTAAGCGAGGCAAGGAGGGCCGACGCTGGGTATCGACAGGCAAAGTGACGCAAGACAGGGCAAGGAAAATTAAGCTTAGATGAGGCGAGGCGAAGCAAAAAAAGAGAAGACAAGGAAAGGAGACGTAAGGCAAATCAATTAAAAGTAAAGATGATGTATGGCTAATGAAGATGCGGAAACGTAGAGAGACGCTAGAGGAAACGGCAACTGGTAAGGCGATTCCAGGCCTGGTGCCGCAAGATGTGCGCAGCGGACGAGAGGGGAAGATGATCGTGGAGTAATTAGAAAAATGACTATCGTTGCTTTACATTTGAACTCATAAAACTTTACGTGACGAAACGAAGGTGCAGGATCGTCCATAAATTACATATCGCTGAAGAGGGGAAGAGGATTGAGGCAGCGTTACGTTGTGTTACTAACGGGTAAGGGGTGTTTTGATAGAGTTACGTAACGCTTAGTTTCTTACTTTTTTATTAACATTTCCCGAAATAATTTCTTTTATTGTGTTACACTGTCCTGTCCTTTGGCTCGACAGACGGATTCGGGCCTCAGCGGACCAGGCGTGCCTCGACCTCTCGGTCTTGGGATGAGGGATTCCTGTGGTTTGAACCAAGGCAACTCTCTATCGTATATACTGGTCTTAGGGGGACTTTCTCACCGCCACACGGCAATAAACACTGGGACATTTCTAAGTGCAGCTCAAAGTTATAATGTTGCCCCAGCCTGGAATCCAATCCGGGGCTGCGCCGTGGAAAGCGAGCGCGCTAACCAACGAGCTACCAAGGGCACATTGTATTACACTAAAACAATAAAATATTATCACATTATTTTTTAAATTTAACTAACTTATTTAACTAAGTTACGGTGCATAAATTGTTATAACGAAAGGAAATATTATTTCCTCATTCTATATTAATTATATATTTCAAATAACACAGAAAGTATTCAAAACTGATCCATAGTATTTTCTAAAATCCAATGAAGTTGGCGCAGTGGACTCGCCGCACGGCTTGTTGGCGCCTAATTATATCGGCCTAGCGTCCTTTCTTCTCTGAAAAATCCCCCCCCCCGAATCTATTGTTAGGTGCATTCTTAATAGAAATTGTTTTTACTGTTATACTATAAATAATTTTTATTTACTGTAAATAGAATGTGTTGTCGCAAGCCTTATGTAATTATTTAAGAGGTTCAAGTGCTCGTTACAGGTACGTTGCAGAAGGCAGAAGGGGGTATTCAAAATATTCCAAATTTACCTAATTTATTGATTGGTATTATGTCTCAAGAGGATGTCTTGCATTTTCCAAAGAACATATTTGTAAAGTCCTTTCTATCTGCAATGAATACACTCGATCCAAATAAAATAATTTCTCGTAGATCATTACGGATTTTCCATATTTAAACAAAATTCAGTGATTGTAAGGCTGGTGTTCTGTATGGGGATAAAAAACATTGTGCGATTCTCTGCATATATTTATCAGTGGTCTTCGGCCGACAATTTTAACTATTTCCCAATCAGATTAGTTTTGGAGCATGTTACAGACAAGATCGGAGCCAGTTTTGTAAATGTACCAAATTCGCGACTAAATGAAGATATTTTTGTACTCTGAAGAGTGTTTGTAATTAAACAATAAGTTCGTCTTATAATGCTAGGTAAATTAAGAAGCAAGGTTATTTGAAACCTGATATTTTGGGTGAGATTTATATTCACGCTATCACGTAAATCAGTTTTGCTGTCATTAACATTATTTTACATTCTCAACTCGTTAAACGCAAATTTACAATTTTTTAAAACATTTTGGAAGAAAACTTAAGAGGATACGACACATACTAGGGTACTTTCGGCGATTTATTGTAAGCATTTTCGAATTTGTTTACTAATTCGGTTGAACAAAACTACTGGAATTGGTCCTATGGAAATTGATCTGAATTAAGGTCTCACAATTATATTGATCACTGGATTAATTTAATGCTTCGATTGCTAGCATTTAAAGAATTTCTCTTAAAGAATTTTAAAATGTAAATAATTCGAGCTTCAACAGGATATGGATTGAAAGATATTGGTTATAGGGACTACAAATAAGCCAGCAGTGGTAGAACAGAAAATGACAAAGTGCTATGAACAAACTGCATAGACTAAAAAAGAGAAAAAGAAGAAAATGAATGGAGGAAAGGAATTTTCTCGTTGGTTAGTATTATGCCTCATTATGTTTAAACATTGTTACTGATGGTGTCAAGGCTTTGCACACTGCCTATCTTCATTTCAACAACTTAAATAGTATGCTTTCGGGCCAATTCTTGAGACACTTAAGTTCATCTTAATCACGAATGTCGTGTCTCGCTCGTAGCTTTCCTCCTTTTCTTGATAAAGCACGACTTCCGAGAGAAGCAATTTCACCGGCAAATACATCACAGAAAGAAGAGAGGTTTCTGGTGTTTCATTTTGTCTTCTTGCGAAACAAGTTTAATATACCCTTTAGAAATGTGGAAGAAAGCTTAGAAGGTGTCGTCACTTAATTGTATAACGTTACTTTCGCCGATTTATTGTAGGCATTTACAAATTTGTTTATTCATTCTTTTGCTCATAACTCCTGGAATTAATTATGTGCAACCTGATTTGAATTCTGGTCTCACAATGTATTAATCAATGTATTAACATAATGCTTCCTGTCTGGAGAGATACTGCCTTATCGCTTCACTAAATTTTTCTTAAGAAAAACTGCCGGTTGTGGAACAGTAATTCCCCACATCCACTCTTGCAAATCTGTAGTCTAATGAAAAATATTTACATTAAATTTTATCAGTTTTAGTTCTTGAAATAGGTATCAATTGGCAATCTAATTAAACTTCATTATTATACCTTATTATTGACTTCGTTCTTACATTGCTCTCCCTATCTCTATCGGTCTCGTCAGACTCCCCTATCCTCGTTTCTCCCTGCTCGTTTCCTCTCCCCATTATTTCCCTCTGCCTTTCCAATTTATACCCTCTTGCCTTATACCTCACGCTTTCTCATCCCTTCTATTTCTCTCTCTCACTCCCTCTCTCATACAAACACATACATACACACACACACAACAAATTATTAAATACATTAATTATTCCTCCCAAACTCAAATCTTCACATTGTGAACGTATTAATTAATCAAAAGATAACGATTATTAAAAAATGAAGTTCCGAAGATTTCCAAAAGAATGTGTGCTACGCCGCCGATCTCCTAGATATTAGTGTAAAGGGACGTAACAAACAAATTGACACAAGGTTTGGAAGAACTTTCTTCATTCCTCTCTTAGCCTTTCAACCATCGCTTCAGACAACTCTTCTTGAATTTGAAGCAAAATACAAAAAGTATGTGATCGAATAAATTCAGAGATTGTTACGCGTTAATGTACGATGCATTATAATATACGGGTTAATTTATTTCCTCGAGCCATCACAATGCTCTCTTTGCTGCTAATGTACGGAATATCAGGATTGCCTGATCAGCTTGCAAACATATGCTCTGCCGTATTTGTACGTACTGACATTTGCACATTTAATCGTTCTGCGTGTAGAACATCCGTTTCTGAAACGAGAATGCCATCGTCTTGCGGGAACGATGCGTGTCGGTGCTTGGGCAGGTGCTCCCTCGAGTGGCCAGCGACGTAACGTCGCTGTAAAGCCCCATGTGCACACGGAGTGTTTCGTGCCATGTCCCATATGCATATACATTAGGCCGTTGCGTTTCTGGTGTATCGAGTGGAGGGGACTATCTCCATTCCTGTTGCGTTTGCAAATCACATTCCATGCCACCAACTGGTATATCAGGAAACGATCTCTGAATATCCATTCATATTCTTGCTTCATTGGAGAGCGTACCTTGTTATCTTCTGTTGCTGGCGCTATTTGATGCATTGGAAGTTATTTTACTTTATAACGAGAAACTCGCGATTAGGATTTTATTTGAAGTCTTTTGTTGATTCGTTTATAAAGTACACGAATTCGTGAGTTTTGTTATGTCGTGCATGCATCATAAACTATTGTGGAACCAGTTATACAAATTGCATTATTTTTTTGCACCTCGTAGTTCGAATATCCTCGTATTCCAAATAACATGAGCCAAAATTATTGTATTTCATCTAAAGAAAAAAAATTTTCGTACTAATGTAGTTCAAACTGACAAGGAGTTTCAAAACTTCATATTTAGTTAAATATCTCTATGAATCGATGAATTTAAATATGAGATTATTTAAATCAACTATTAAGAAATAGTCTGAGAAGACGCAAATGATTCCTCTCAAACCCTTCTGGCGTGAATGGTACAACGCCTGCCCATTGTTTTAAAGTTGTAGGCACAGAGTAATGATATCAAGTGGACGGTGTTACAAAGATGTAAAAAGTGAATCTCTTTCGCGGGAATCATTTCACTGTCTTTTGTCATTATTTCTATCTCATATTCGTAGTGGAAGTGTGTCCTTCAAGAACCACGCCTATGTAAGTTATTTCCCAATTCATGGAATCTAAAGTTATAAAGTTGTTCATCAATTTATGTTGCACATTTACAATGCTTCGACTCCAATCTGTTGCGATTATTTTAAATTCCGGAAATATGAGTGGTCTCGTTTAATTTTTAACAGAGTAGATTAGAAACAATTTGGAACGATTGAGGAAATATGATATTCTATTGGCGGAAATTAAATCGAGGTTGATCATTCACTAGAACTTATCAGTATGTTTTCAACCCACCTGGATTCTGGTCATTGTCAGATATATAATTGAGAATCGTATTTCTAATAATACGATTCAAAGGAGTATGATGGAAGTATGATGGAGTATGAAGGAGTATGATGGAGTATGATTCAAAGGATCGCTTATGAAAAGTGACAGTAATCCTTAGTTTGTAATAAATAAATTCTTTTGAATTATCATAAAAAGCCACTCGACATTAAAGTTCAGATTTCTGTCTGTTATAGTAAAAAAAAAATTATGAATCCCTTCCATGAATAGAACGTTCTAATTTAATGGGGCATGTTATGGATATCTGTAGATGTTATAATCAGCACATACTTGCTTATATTTTGTTCTGTTTAATTGACTCTTGAACACACGGTATTGCCGGATGCCAGTTGTACGTCAAACGTCAAAGATACAATATTTAAGATGAAAAGTAAATTCCTCTCGTAAGAACAGCTGTGGATTTAAATATAATTCATATATATGACGGAGCTAACGT
Source organism: Gryllus bimaculatus (assembly GCA_017312745.1). Classification (NCBI taxonomy): domain Eukaryota; kingdom Metazoa; phylum Arthropoda; class Insecta; order Orthoptera; family Gryllidae; genus Gryllus; species Gryllus bimaculatus. Next base: position 8,008,309 of record BOPP01000043.1, read on the forward strand.
TGTATTTGCGCATTTCCTATATTTCTTGACCAATGTTGCGAGTTATCATGGCGGGAACGGATCATGCTCCTTGCTCACCGTTCATGCATATCATCAATCTGTCTTCTTCTTTCTCTTCTAGTTCTTCACATGATAGTTATATTTAGTTTAAAATGCATTAAAGTGAATTGAATGTGAAGTAATCGCTTTCCAGTCCACTCTTAATCTCGTAAGCATCGCCCTGGGAGTACCTTGGTATAGCCTATGACGAGGGTGCGAGCGGCGTGGCCAGTCGCCTCCCGGCCCCATTGCCTGCTGCCCACTGGTGTAAATAGCCCATTCGGGCCGTGCCAGCCGTGTCCGCTCGCAGCGCTGAGTCCATCGCGTCGACAGCGACCGCCGATGGGCCTGCCCGCGGCGAACGGCCGGTGCTCGTAATACTGGATTCCATACGAGATATACACACAACAATTTCTCTCTTGCACCTACAAATTATATACTACTTTCGCGTGCAGTCAAAATCCACGTTCCGGAGGTCCTTGAAGACCAAATTTTTTTCTTACGTCTGGCCATCTGTTTGCTACGAACTGCACTAGCACCTAACACAGACACCGAATATTCATTACAATGCATTTTTCCCAAGCGATTTGGGTGGAATCGTGGTCCCTCGAATTTGAAACGGATCGTTACTTTTTAGAGGTACATGAAGCTTCTAGGACATTTTCGAGAGGGTCTCAAATGGAAATTACTGCTGTACTGAGTTGCTACTGAAATAGTTTTACGGCATGCATGGCTTAACAATGTGATTTTCGAAGTGGAGAATAATTTCAACGCAGAAACTATTAGAAGCTAAGTAGTATAACAAATAGGTGATGTATAAAAAAATTATTTGTTACCGATTTGTAATCAGTTTAGTTACATCCACTTGGATTAAACGATATCTGGAATTGTACTGTTTGAATGAATTGTGAATTGATTACTGGGCACGAGCAACTCTTTGTTTTGTCAGGCGCAGCTTCTTACATGACAAAGAGATTTAGAACAATGTTTATTTCAATATCAACCTGGAAAAAAACCTTTTGCGGGCTGCTCTCTTGATGGGACCCCTCCCGCCCAGTAGGGCCCAGGACGAGCACTCGAGCGCCGGAGGTAGGACGTGGTCGCCCCGGGAAGCTTCCGTGAATAATGTGTGAAGGAAGCTCGAAGATATTATGGTTTCTATTATGCAGCCAGTGAATATTTTATTGCATCACAGAAATTATACAATTATTCGTAGTTGAGAAACTGTACTGTAAAGTGAGATAATCAGTTGTAATGAACCTGTGATATAACGAACAAACAATGTTAGTCATGTGTGGTTCACTTCATCCGGAGTCGACTGTACTTTTAGACCTACAATCACATAATTTTATGATATAGAACATCTTTAGCAATACTCCGTTTCCTCACGTAGAGGTGATTCATTAGGACGTTGTGCTCCGTTACAACATAAATCATGTCGTTTTCCCTCTTCCTTCCCACTTGTACTTAGCAACCAATGACGCCATATTCTAATAAGGTATGAAAAATGTCAAATAAGGCATTCATTCGTGAAAATGAATTAAAGAATATGTTTGAACGATCATATACACATACACATTTGTATTCTCCATAGTCTTGTCAGTGCTTTGATGTCTCGGGCTCGGTTGATCGTTGTCACTTGGTTGTTTTTTTCAAAGATTTCGTGACCAGAACCTCACCCTGCTTGTGGCTTTGGAACAGATTTGATATCACGAGATAGGAATGTGTAAACGAAAAGGTTGTCCCTTGTTTTGAGTCAATCAAATCCATTGTAACACCTGTGGAGAAAGGAAATGATGCAATCAGTGGAGTCATTGAGTAAAGTAAAGTATTCGGTCCCATAACATAGATAAATTGCGTTTTAGAGTATAAATCGAGTGTCGGATACGCGGCATATTGAACGGCCATTTCCACAACTGGCGAATTCGAAATGAAGTGGTTAGGCGGATGAGCAGGCCCGCTGGGCAGCCTCTCCTCTTAAAGCTCAGGCAATTTTAATCCCCCCCCCCGCCCTCAATTCCATTCGGTTCCATTCATCGCGCGGAGCGACGGTGGCGGCGGCCGCGTCAGTTTCCGCACGCCATCATTCGCGCGCTCCGCTGCGTCTCACGGCAGACAGCACTGCACGGCGCGGCGCGCCCTTCCCTCCCCTCCCCTCCACACCCTTGCCCCGCCGCGCCCCGCGCGCACGCCGCGTCGCGTCCCTTGGCGGCCCGCGGCTTTTGTTTTTCGGCGATGACGCGGCGGTCGAGCGCGCCGCACGGATTATTGGGCACGTTGATGGCGCCACCTCCGGCGCCGCCTGCGCGACGGCTAGTTTGCCTTTCCATTACCCGGTCGGAGGCCGGGCGTGGCGACTCTAGAGCAGTGGGCCTGACACCTCTGTTGCTGCAAAGCTTGCACTTCCGGGTGACCCTTTAATCTGATGCGAAATGCTGTTGATTTGCCGGGTTTGATGGGAAATATTGTTGAATTGTGCCCACAGAATTTCTGTATAAAAGGTTCTTCTTCATACAATGTCTGGAACGTATGGGCATTTCATTTGATTGAAACTATGTATGCTTCGTATTTCAAGGTGTCTAAACAGGAACAAAATCAATCGTTCGATTAAATTTCAATTGTTTCATATGGAAATTTTACTGAATAATCTCTTGATATCTTTTTGTTCATGAACAAATCTAATTTATATGTAGGGTATGGACATACTGCTATTTTCGTGTTCCTGACCTGATAAATACCATGACGCATCGTAAAAGTCGTCCGGAAGCAAACTGAACAGGATCTAAAAAAATAACTCTTAAACGATCAGCAATCAGGTTTCCGTTCCGGCAGGAATACAGGAACCGCACTACAAAACGTCATTGAAGACGCGAGAACAGCAATAGATTACAGTAATATAACTATCTTGGTTCTTTTGGATTTCAGCAAAGCATTCGATTCAGTAGATCACGACATCCTGCTCGCAAAACTAAAGATCATGGGATTTGCACAGCCCACGCGTACATGGATTCTTAATTACTTAACTTCCAGAACCCAAAGAGTAGGTTCCAGTAGCCGCAGCTCAAGGGACCGCGGAATTGCTCAAGGCACTGTGTTAGGGCCACCTTCTTAATCTATGTAAATGACGTGGGAAATGCACTTAAATATTGCACTCATCCAATGTATGCGGATGATCTCCGGATATATCTACGTGGTCACCCGTACTGATATTACACGATATTTAACTATGAGTATAATTTTTCGTTAATAAAATATATTCTGTGGGCAGTTCAGCCATCAGCGATAAAGAAACTTCTTTCGATTTAATATCTTGCTTCTAAATCTGTTACTATTTTCTAATTCGTGCAGAAATTGAAAGAAAACTATGCAGCCCCTGGCTAAGAGACGTATATATGCTTTTGTTAGATATCCCAGAACTGCAAAAAGAAACAAGAAAAATGAAGCCATATATTTCGTTGTTTAAGGTCGCATCAACATGTAGGTCATTAGCGACCACTATTAGATTGAACGTTATGGTAACTCTGAAGATACATGATATGGTGATGATGGGGATGAAAGGACGAACACAAATGCAACCATGTCCACGGTGGGATTCGAAGCCGCGATCCTTCAGTCCGAGACCGCTGCAGCACTACTGCCTCAACGATCTCGGCCGTCCGGACAACCGAGGCTGTTTTGATTTTGACTGGAAGATACAAATACTTGATTCTGTTATTCTGCTGATTCCTATACGTCTCGTTCGCATACTCAGTGCATCACTGCTTACGACGTAGCTTATGTTAAGCCACAGCTGGTCATTAGAGAAGGACAGCGCGCAGTTAAATATTCGCTATTCACATGTTGCGTTTAGTAGAAAAGCAACTTCTTTTATATTCTTGGTATGTAAAGAACTGCACTACTGTGTCCTTGTATATTATACTTGTCTTTTGCTGTATTCGCGAAGACCTTTTTAGTTAATATATTTAATTTGTTGCAGTATTATACGAGAATATTTTATTGGCTGCTTTGAAGCAATGTGAATGACACTTTTCGAAATTGATTTTTTGTGGTTTTGTTCAGCGACATTTTTGCTTTAGCAGATCTTGTAATAATTCTTGTCAGCTGATAGGAATAAATGGGCATTCTGCACTGATTGCCACGCTCTAAATAGATCTGGACGGGCCCAGGAGAGAAATTGTTATGTGCTATCTGCTGGAAAAGAAATTTAATTGTCTAAAAAGTGTAAATCTCATCTTAAATATCACATTTCTAACAATGACACATACGTGTACAGTACAACTTGTACTCAGCTATTGTACCCATGAGATGGTTTTAATCCTTACTTTTCCCTATTTGTCGCATTACGCTATGAAACTGATAGGTAAACATTTCGTTTATTTTTTAGTCATTTTATTTTATTTCATTTTCTGGTAGTGTCCGCATTTCAGTTTACAACTACTATTTTTTTCTCTTACGACACTGTGGTTTCCCAGTTCTACGGCAACGATTTACACTCCACTTGTTCTATTAATGGTGCTGTTAATTTACTGCTCTTCTGTTAACCATTCATCTCCAGCGTTCCAATGGTTTACGAAAGTTCTTCAGTTGATGCGGTGCGGAACTTTCTTTTTCCCTCTAGTCGCTTCCAAGTCACTCTCAATTTCACCACTTCACCTCAGACGTTGCTGTCATGTTTCTTCTTCGCGCTCTACTACCCACGAACATTCGAGCATTCCAAGATGGCCCCTCGTCCTCCTACTGCGATGTCTGCCTAAGATGTTTCATTGTGCAGTTTTCGTTCTGAGCTTGCATTCAACGAGCGGGTTCAACGTTGACGATTCAATTTCGACAATGAGAATACAACTTTACATACTATAGTAGGTAAACGAAGTGAGGTTGACTAGCCCCAGCCTGCTCCATCTAATGCCCAGACCCTCGCGGTGCTCCGACTCCTTCGTTGTCTCCTCCTCGCTCGAGAATCATCTCCGCTGGGAGCCCCTCGCAGGCCAGCGCGATGCCGCAGCGCTCGCCAAAGGCCGCCGGTGCGCTGTTTTAGCACAGCGGCGGACGTGCCAAAGATAATTACAACGAGGCATTTACACGAACAAGGAGTTACGAGATTGGGTGTGTATATGCAAAACAGCAGGGCACAGAATGGCCTTGTGGTGTTGTCTTTTTTTTCCGGAGAAAAATCCCCTTTAACGGCCCTAACGGCAGCGAGAGTGGGTTCGGCCGCCGCCGCCACCCGAAGCAGCACCGTCGCGCCGCTCGTGCATTCGTCCTCCGCAGCTGTCGCGGCGATTTAAAAGAAAAAAAAACTCCGTATTTATTAAGATTCGTTAACCAATCAAACAATTTAGTAGCGAACCCTGAAAAAGCGGTTGCGGTCGGGGCTTCTGGAGTTGAAAATGAACGGAGTTTGCGCCTCCACCCTCTCGCCGGACACATTTATTTCCGCTGGAATTGTTCACCCCTGGAGATTTGTAATGGTTAAGTGTAATTAAAACCGCACAGACTATTTTACGGGTTTCACAGGCTGTTATTTTTATGACGCGAGGAGAGGGGGAACGGGGTGGTGGAGTTGGCTGCAGGACGTGGGGTCTCGGGGGGCGAAGGAGACGGCGATCGAATACCATGTGCCCATAGTTCTCAGTCGTTTGCCCGTTACTACACAACGATTAATGAAAAACAGCTCTCTCCCTCGTTGTCATTCGCATTTATTATGTAGACACTATTAATTCTGGGACATTCGTGTAATGGAGGACTTAGACTAAACTATCATTATTGCTTTTACCCTCGCTGTTGTTGTTGTGCTTGGACGTCAAGATAATGAATTGACATTATTTCTCGAAATGCACTAGTTTCGTGTGATGTTTCAACGGAGTGGAACTAATTCGATTGATGTATGTCGTGTAATCTGTTGTTCTCGTTGTTATTGTTTGGTACTCGAACTCTGAAAAAAGTTTATTGGCCCATTCCGCGCATGCACTAAATTGTTGAGAATTTACAAGTTTGACACCATATGCATTCAAACACTTCGAAATATATTTTGGCATCCATTTATCCCTGAAGAACAATCAAAGCAATGATGTCAGTAAGTTTTAACCATTGCTTACTATCTTGTGTCATTTCTGAGCGAATATACTGGGTTCGGATAAGGACTCCAATTGTCGAAGGATTTAATTTCGTTGGCCTTTTCTTTTTCGTGCCATGAGAGGGAAATGGCATACTGAAGAATTTCCGCCCTTTCAAAATGCACTGCCCATAGCCGGGTTTCAATCCGTGACCTCTGGCTTGGAGCATAGTGTGCTAAACGTCATCAATCAAGGGCTGGCGGGTATGAAAACTTTATTACTCACTACTGTGGATGCCAGTTGAATTCTCGATAATATTGGTTGATATTTTGAATAATACTTCAGAACCGTCCATCCGTTAATTCGGTACTTAATAAATTATGAAATTGTTGAAGAAAGATTGTAAACAAGCACTATAAGCATACATGAGAAGTGTAATCGTAAAGTTCCTTTGTCACTATAGCAATGGATAGTAATTTCATCGAGAGTAATTTTATTTACAATTTTTAGATGTGTTGCGTTCCAGAATGAATGCATACGTTTTAGTTTTAAATGAGAGAAGTAGCAAGAAGTGGCATATGCCTGGAATACATTTTAGGCAACTCGTGAAGAAATGAAATATGGATTGCGAAATATAGCATTATCAAATATCTACCACTTAATCACCAGACCTCACACTTAACTACTTCCCATCTTCGGGCGCGACAACTCCGCTGTAATAAAAGTCGTCAAGAATGGGAATGGAAATAAACAACGGGCCGGACGAGTAGCGTGGACGAACAACTAACGAAAATTCCGTGGTTTGCATAGAGGGAGAAAGTGGTCAGCGCGGCCCCGGCGTGCGAAGGGCATGTGGCGGGGGCTGACGCAAGGGCGTCGATTAATGGCACATGGCGCTGCGGTGGCGGAGGCGATGCTCCGATCGCGGCATACCTGCAGAGAAACCGCGCCCGGGAATGCGGTCGCGGGGCGGCGGCGGCGGCGAGGGGCGGCGGACGCTCTCCGGGCGACCGGGCCCCGCTTGCCGCGTCGCGTCGCGTCCATTGCCATCGCGTGCAACTGTCGTCAATGCAGGAGGTGCCACGCCTACTTTTTCGCTCATCCGAATCCCTTGGGATTCTCCAGTGTTTCCATTTTTCAATGTTTCGGATTATATATTATTATTATTATTATTATTATTATTATTATTATTATTATTATAGCAGATATTATTATTATCGTTGTTATTAATATTAGTGAGAATAATAATATAATATGCCGTAATAGTAATTTATATTATTAATTCATTTACATGATATTGTTCCACTTTCCATCGGGGTGTACTGCGAACATTCTGTTAAAGGATGTTCATCTCGACAAATTAATATAAATGGTAAATATCTGTAAATCAATTTTTTGTTAATGTGTCTGCGGTCGGTAATGATCATGTTGAGAAGAGTCTTTCAAAATATTAGTTACCAAAATTTAAAAAAAATATGACCATAATTAATTGTGACAACACTGGGTAAGAAGTATAATGTGTAAATAGATGGAAAATAAAAAAGAAATGTATATAAATATTTGTACAGGAGACGGGAATAAAAGAAAGCTGTCCGGAGACCGATTACTCTACAGGGTACGGATACAAATGAGGTTTCAAGTCATACCACGCCGTATGAAGACGAGAATACTCAGTCCGTACCTAGAAGAAGCAGGAACCACTCAGCCAGAGAATGTGTGATCACTGAGCAGAACATCAACGCCCGCTACTAGCAGGACGTTCTATATTCGTTCAATATTCGTAGTACGTTCGTCATATTTACTTCGCTCATTCCGAACAAGAAAAATAACATAAAAGTTTCAAATGTCAGCAGAAGTTAAAAGTAGTGCAGGGAAATAAAGATAAACATGAAAGTACCACATGATAAAAATATTTATTTAGGATTCGACTTTTCGAATCTGTTCTTCAAAGCCAGGTTTTCAAATTAGGTCGTGTTGTATTTTCCCAAAATATGAGTTGTTTTCGCGTAATTTTACGTGAAATATATGCGATTTTTAAAGTTGTTTTCTGAAAAATGCTTCTAATTTTTTTTCTTTCCACATATAGAGTAAAGAGCACCGCCCCCGGTGGCACATTGGTTAGCTTGCTCGCGTTTTACTATGCAACCCCAGGTTCGATTCCTGGCCAGGGCAAAATTAAAACTGTGTTCTTTTCTTTCAAATGCACTAAAATCAATTGCTGTGTGACGATAAGAAAGCCCACCCTCAGGTTATGAAGTTATATACTGTCGAGCCAAAGGACAGGACAGAGTAAAGAGCGCTTAAAAATTGACGAAGGACCCACTTTCAGCAAGCAGTATTTTCGAAAATTGCCAAAATGTAACATATTTATGATACATGTTCTTTCTCTTCATGAAACCTGTTCTAAAAAAGATTTTAAATAAAAAGTTCTAAAACGTCTCCAAATGTATTTTTGGAAAACAATAGTGCGACTCTCGTTGTTGTTTAACTCTCAGAATATTCGAAAGGTACAATTAAAAATAATGCGTATTTTATATAATAAAAGTATATAGTAAAAGTATGTGCTGTTGTAGTACCACTAGTTAATTTTTTATCTCCCTTGCCTCCCTTTCAGAGTAATTTACATTATTTTGAAGCTATTTTTTTCTTCCTGTACCCATAATATTTCTCTTTGTCATTACCTTCTTTGATTTCCTTTTACATCGTCCTTTCAACTTTTCTTTCTACGCCCCCTAGATCTGAAGAAAACATCCCGATGAAGAAGTGTACTGATAAGAAAGAGCGTCATTCTGTTCAAGTTTTGAGTTTAGGGGAGCAGCGATCCGTGTGTGAAATATTCGAAACATTAGTTGCCTTTACCATTCATTGGGTCGACATGCGTCTGACGAATATCATTTGGTTGATTGACGTTTTTAGTACCTGACAGGTCACACAGGGAATTAATTATTTATCACAAAACACACTATTGGCAATCATCGTCTGGCGCCGCTATAATTATTACATTTAACTACCTTTCCAGAGATGACAGTATTTGTTGTAATAACGGCCGCAGTATTTGGCAGTCAGGTTGCAACACGGAAATATAGAGAGATTAAAAAGTTGTAGTGTTAACTTCTTAATTTCTTTTGCAGAATAATTTATATTCTCAAGAAAGTAATGAGTAATTTTCATTAGTTCGATCAAAATGTTGTTTAAGGATCCTTTATCGTATCGACGGGAAGACAATGAAATGAACAATAATGTTTCCTTAAACTATTACATGTTTAGGGACACAAATGTTTTTATAAAACTTCATTTGACGGCCGTTGCGGATTATACCTAAATATTTATTAAACCCAATATCAAACATCTTAACGAAAATCTAGAATCTAGTACGTGCAATTTGAACATTATTTTAGTTTTAAACACGAATGCATTAGCAAAAATCGTATAGAGTGAATATAAATAAAGAGCGTTGTATGCACAGTTCGCATTTCTTTATTGTATGGTATCTTCTAAAATTCCAATCCGGTTAGCCGATGTCGCTAAGGCAGTAGTGTCGTGACGAGCTCGGATCAAAGGATCTTGGTTTCGAATCCCACCTTGAGCATGGATGTATTTGTGGTCTTCCTTTCACCACTCGTCATCATCCTATCACTTCATTAAAGAAATATTAATAATTTTGTGCTCAAGCAGGAGGCCCTCGCCCTTGATGGGATGTGCAGTGGCTAATAACAAAACAGCTTCTAAGATAGAGGAGTACGCATCCGTCGGAAGGGACACGTGAATATCTTATAAAGCACTGAAAACCTAATTTCTTGGTTTTCATTTAAAACAATGAATTTGGACGAATGGAACATGTCTTAAAGATAATGTTTTGTTAGCGTAGCTGTGGTGCAGTTTATGTAGATGATGTAAGAACCTTGACAATCATTAATTGGAATAAAGAATTAAAAACAGTAGAATTAGCCAGTATGTTTCGCCTCTAGATAATACTTAATATTTAGGCATTTTTAAAGAGGAATTTTGTTTCTTATAATGTCTACCCCACCCGAAAAACAAAGCCAATTAATATCTCACCGTATTAGAATGTATCTAGATTACGGCGAAATGCTAGATTTAGAAAGTAGTACAATAGCAATATAGTGTATATGCAAAAATTAAAAAAAAAAAGTCCTATCGAACAGAGAGAGCTAGGAAGTGTGGTACCTTAACATTTCCCAAAAGAACGTGGATTCTCCTTAATCGGTTTTCTAGAGGTATTTTCGCCATAATCAAAACTCTTTTGACACGATTGCCATACTTATTTCGGAGAGTAGATTCCGGCAAGTCAAATGAATGTGCTGGCTGAGTGGCTCGTGGAAGCGCTGAAGCAGAGAGTGTGACAGGCGCATAATGGTGTCTGCTGGCGACGGATCGCGCCGAACCACCTCCTCCCAATGTCTCTTGCGGCGAGTGCTTCGTTTCCATTGCGATAACGGCGCGGCCACCCACAGGCGCTTCCGGCTCCTCCTCGCCCCCTACTCCTCGTGCACCCCCCCGCAGGCAAGCGCGTTCGGTTCCCGGTTGCAGCTCGGAAACGCGAGTGCCCCGGAGGCGACGCGCGGGAGGCGTCGCCGAAACGCGCGGCCCGCTCCTCGCGCCGCTCCCCCCCCACCCTCGGAGCTCTCCTGTGCTTCGCGTCTTCCACGCCGCAAGTGCCCCCCGCCGCGCTTACTTGCCTCTTGACCCCTGTTCCTCGGGCATCCTCCCGCCCTTTCTTGCGTCGTCTTCGCCCGTCTTCTCGCCCGTGTTTACCGCCCGTGCCTGAGTGGCCTTGACGTCCTTGAAAGCGTTCACCATGCATGCATCCCGCTTCCTCTCTTCTCCATGTGTTTCAACGACCCTGTGTCGTTGTTCAGGTGGCCGGGTAATTACCTCAGGCCGCACAGTGTAACCTGTTGTTCTTACCCGCGCTTCACGTATGCGGCTTGCGAACATTCATCCATTACCTCCAGCGCTTCGGCTGTTCCGTTTACAGCACACTCCTCGCCCGTTTTGAAACTCCCGGGTCTCCTGTACTATTCCGTGTTGTCATAGTAACACATTGACTGCCGTCGTGGATGCAATAAAGTCCCAGGTCCTTGCAAAATTCCCGCTGCCTCCGTGCGAAGCGTTGCGCGTCGGCGCCAGAATCCCGCGGCTGTTCGTCATCGCGTTGGTTGCTACTCGTACGCCTTCGCTCTCGTAAACAGTGGCCCCGCATCCCAGCGTGGCCTCTTGCATCACAGTTACGCAGATCCTTTTTAACCCAAGCCGCATGTTTCTCATTCTCTGCACAGCTATCTCATTATCAATTTAGTCGCACCCTTATGACATCTGTGTCTTCCGGGATTGCCACAGCCTCTTGTAGACGACACGCGTTGCCATCTTCTTTCACTCATATTCCTTATTCCGGGTTGTATTACAGACCCTTGGTTTTACATACGCTACCTCTCACGTGTTTTCAACACTTCCGAATTTGTGCATACCTTATTGGCTTGCAAATTCGTCTTACATTTCCATGTCGGTGTACAGTGGCTCCTGTTTGCTGTTTTTCTCGCTCTCTCTCTGCGTCTGTGGCTGGGCCCTCGCTTTGCGTCCTCAGGAACAGGCGGGACTCCTCGTTTGGCCTCGCATTCCGCTATCGTTTACGTTTCCACTTTCGCCTCCACTGCCAATTTGCCTCCGCTTCACCTCCGCGCTGGATTATGTTCTTTCCTCTTCCTCCCGTTTTCTTTTGCCGATTACCGCCGGCGCGCAGGTCTCGCTAACGTCTGCCCGCGCCCGCGCACCACTCCCTCGCCCCGCGCTCTGCGCCGCGCCGCTCCCCGCCCTCAGCCCTCAGCCGGGCTCGCAGACACTCGAATTCCCTCCCCAGCCCCAGCCTTCGTTCCTCCCTTGTGCTCGATTGGGGCCTCCTTCCACCGCCGCTCCAGAGCACCTCCGCCCTCCGTTTCAGGAGTCTTGCGTCGCCGCGCGCACTGCCGTCGGAATAGTCCGTAATTTCAATCTCTTGCGTTTCTTTAGTTTTCCTGTTTTCCTTGGTTTCTCTGATCGATTCCAGCGAATGCCCGAGCAGTTCCCTGACGAACCGACCATCCGCGCTCGATCTTTCCTTTATCATCGTAATCCAGGCTGCGTTCTCTCACCGTGAACACACACGCACGTTGTTACATGCACTTCCAACAATACACTACCACACGTGTCGGGAACGTGAGCTTGTATCGGCTGGGGCAGTTCCCCGCTGGCAGAGATACCTGGAGGTGGAACCACGCTAGCCGACAGGTACGTTGACGCCGGATCTCACATTCTAACGGAGGAGGAACTGCGACACCTTTGGGATCTACATACACTACACTTAGAGACCATGGCAGTTGACACCCGTTGAATCAAAAAGATCAAGCAAATTAATCGAACTTCTTGTTGATAGCGTAGTGATACATTTCTCATTGATGTACTTATGTAATTCAGTAGTAACGTAATAGCTTTACATCTTTCATCCCTCTCAACAAAAATGCACGAACTTCTCATGTTAACTACCGACAAAATTCGCAATGGATTAAGCATTTTTCACTTTCACTAATTAAGACGATGGAAAATGTCCTTTTCTTGTACAAGATTCTATTTTTTCTCGATTCCTCTTCTTAAGTTTCCCCATTGTTACATTTTATACATTGTTTCACTTCTTTTCTTGTGGTAACTCTACTTGTTTCGCTTCTGTATTCATCGTCTACTCATTACACACGCTACACCAGCATACTTGCCATCTTTCGCTTTCTTTCTGAGTGGTCTTTCTCCTCTCTTCTTCTCTCGTCTTCGTCTCTCGTCTCTCCTCACCCCACACACAACACCACACACACCAATTTCGGTTTTCCTTTCGCTGGCGTGGGTTCTCACCACCCCCCGCCGGCCGCCATTGCCTCTTTAACACGAGCCGCGGCTCGCGCGCTTGGTCTCGGATGTTCGTAGGGAACTCGATGCGCTGGCACCTGGGCGTAGAAGAGGCGTCTCGTCGCCGTCGCCGTCGCCCTCGCCGTCTGCACGTAACTCCTCCTCCCAAACGGGGTGCCCGTTCGGCCGTTCGGCCCCCGCCGCCGGCCCAGGTGTCCGTAATGCACGCCGCCATCTACTTGAGACGGTAATTCGTACTGCTTATCCGTAACCGCCTGCGATATTTTATCCAGGCTCCGGCGCTTCTGTCGCCGTCGCTTGCGTGACGGAGGAAGAGGGGAAAGAAGAAAGACGGGAAGTAACGGAAAGAGAAAACGACGCAGTACTACAAAGACGTTCCGGGACCAGCGGCTACCTAAGGATGCTTAGAATTCCTAGCGCGACGGGGGATATTTGAAGCGACAAGTGAAGACGTGCCGAGCGAAGCGTATTCACGGGGAGGCGTCGTTGGCCACTTCTTAACGGCGCGGCGCGGCGCGGCGCGGCGCGGGTTGCCCGCCGCTCAACAAGCGGCGCTTTATGGAGCTCAAGCAGTTCTGCCCGTTGCTCCGTCGCGGACATCGTACTTCTTGATAGCAGTGCATTCTAGCCTGAGTTTTCACGTTTGTGGAATTGTCCTATCTTGTCGAATACATTTATGATACAATCAAAATCGCGGCAATTTTCTTATAGCTATGCCGTAAATTTTCTGGTGTAATGCACTTATGCTTTCAGATGAGAGATACTTGATGTCGAATTTAAATGATTCTTGTTAGGCTGCAGTATAAACGTTGCCTTAATTTTAGAGGTAATGTGATTCGGTTCACTAATGCGTTACAGTGATCTGTACGTTTTTAGCTTGGGGTAGCGCATGGTGGGTAGAGATTATGTAGAGATAATAAATACTAACGATATTGTGTCCCGTGGAAAAGTTAAAAGGAGGTGAATAGTAGATGTGTCGTTCCTTTATCGACAGTTTTATTTGTGTGTGCTAACAATAGCATCTTTGGGAATCATCTTTAAGATGATTCGCAATTGAATTAAAATAATTATTCCCCTGAATTAAAATAATTTAATTACGTTTCACACAACGCTACAAAGAAGAATCGTTGTACATTTTATATAAAGAAGACAATGTGTGACGTTGCAAAGTTTAGGAAACATTATTATTATTATTATTATTATTATTATTATTATTATTATTATTATTATTTTAATCTTCATTTTTGGAGATTAATAAGGAAAAATACACACGTCATGCATGGCCACACCATATGTATCAACGTCTTCAACCCGACCCCCATAAACTCTGTAGCTATTCCAGTTGTTGGGATTACCACAGCTTTCTGCATAGTCTTATAAATATTAATATTAATATCCAGACATTTAAACTTTTAAACAGTGTCTTCGGAAATACTGCGATTCTAGTGATGACAATGGGAATAATTCTCACGTGGTTCATATGCCACTTTCTCTTGACACATTCAACCAGCGGAGGTTATTTTGTGATCTTCTTCTCATCCTTCTCTCGCAAGTTTTTCGTGTTTGGTATGACTATGTTGATAGGTAGGTTTGCTTTTTCGCCTTGTCTAGTAGAACCAAATCAGGCCGGTTGGGAGGGGCTGTCAGGTCTGTGAGAATGGTTCTGATCCAATAAAGTCGGCATTCGCCGGTCCTGATGGCCGGTTGCTAATAACCTAGATTTTGATGCGATCCTACATTAAAAAGATGTTAGCATTCATCAATTTTGAGAACATTGTTAGATACGTATTTATAGTAGGGTGCTTTTCTATAGGCTCGTCTTGGTAAATAATCTCTTGATGCAGAATCTTTCCATCTGCATCGCGGGGTTATTTGTAATCAGTTCCCAAGATATGTTGAATTATTATTATTATTATTATTATTATTTATTATTATTATTATTATTATTAATGGTTGAACCTGCTTACGTAAAAACTTTTAAGAAACTTCTTATATAAAGGTGCCAATAATTGAAAATGGCGCAATTGTTAATGGCTTTCTGATTTTGCTCTCTTGAATTTATTTAGAAATTGATATTGGGTGTAACACTTCTGAATTCTAGATGTACCTTTCTAGTTTAGAGAGTGATGTTTCAAAATTGACATGCAATTTGCTGTCATGGATATTCAGCTCGTCGGATCAGCAATCAAGATAGCTTTACGGCTCACGGAGTATGTTGGTTTCATGCCACGCCGTTTGTAGACAATCGCTTCACGAAAATGAAGGCTCGACGAGCAAATATTAAATTTAGAATGTTTGACGAACTTCCATTAGTCAGATCGTGTTAAATGCGTACGTTTAAAACTGTTTTATCGTTTAGATTAGTGTAATAGTGGTCTCGACATTCATTTTGCTTATACATTTTTAGTGTTCCCATTATCAAAATGCATCGTTGGAATTATTTTGATAAAATACTTTTCACGAGATTTTACTAAAGTTAAATAAAACAAACCGAACCAGTTGAAAATTTTAGCCAAATAAAGTGATACGAAAATGCATTAGTCTTGGTTAAATGCAAAAATTACGTACAGAACGATACAGAATGGAAATTACACATTTTCAATGTATCATGTGACATAAAGTCGTTTTCGATAATTTTAATTGCTTAGTGTCTCGTTTGGTATGTTTTCGATGTGTAATCCTAGTGTTCTCTTTTATTTCAACGATCAATGAGGACCGTTATGAATGAATATTGCTACAAAATTTATTGTTCCGAAAAATGAAAATTTACATGTTTTCCCGCATTGTTACCATGTATGAAAATACTCTACGATCATATCCAAGCTCTATGGTATCGCCTAGAATGTAATTACATGTTTATTTTCATCACTGCCCCAACCGCTGAAGTCCGGAAGGTGTGCTTTAAAGCGCCACTGGCTTCACGGGTCAACGTGCAGTACGCCGCGGCGGAGAGTGTGTGGTTCAACTCTCTCTCAAGTCCAGCTTTCGCGCTGGTAATGTAATATTTCTCGCCAGCTCCTCTCTGGGCGGTTAAACAATTCCAATGAATATCGGGTGGCGGCCGGATTACGCGCTCATAACTTCCAGCGGCGCCTCCCCCCCTCTCCGGGGAACAGAGGGGGAGGGCGAAATTTGTGGAAATTCAACCCCTCCCGCGCCGAATGCGTGCGGCGTGGTGTTGTGGCATGCCTGTGAATGAAGGAAGCCGTTCCCTGAAAAGAGAGGGAGGCAGAATCAGTGAAGGTGGGAGAGAGATTCGCCCCGGCTAATACACCGTGCCCACCCGCGCCGACGAGTAAAGAAAGCCGAAGGTTCGGGAACATCCTCTTTCCTCTCGTCAGGAAAAGAGAACAGACTTACCGTTTCGGCGAATCCTTCAATAACTTTCACGGAATTTGTGAAATTTATATTTTATATTCGCGTTTTTCGCTGTCCTGTGTTCTTTGAACAGTTATTATGCATTGCGTTGTTTGAACATGAAGGAATTTTAAATAATTTTTTGTGTGTTGAATTATCTTTAATAAATAATAACTATTTTGTTTGATACTTCGAAATACAAAAAATAGATGAATTTAACTTGCCCTTAGCAGATGAATATAATGGTAAAAGAAATGAATACGATTTTGAGATTTTATTTTGCTCTTTCTATTGAAAATTAATTATATTTCCACAAGTACCTAAAATACGTATGTTGTAAATACAATATATTGTATACACATACAAGTACAATCTATTGTAATATTTATGTCATACAAGTCGCCAAAAATATCTGTTGAAATCACTGAGAGAATATTTTGTAAGTGTTCCATTTTGCTATATTCAATTGATTGGACAAAGCCCCCATTTGTACAAGATAGAAGAGTTTCGAAGACAGTCTCCCATGAACACTTTCCTTATTATTTTAGTTTTGCATGCCGTTATGATTTTCTCGCAAAAAGAAAATAAATTAATTCACGCAAACAAAATTTTATCATTAAGTTATGGTTGGGCGAGAATGTCTTTTTTATTATAATTATTATAATTTTTTTAATTTGGTCTTGCTGGATCCATTCTCAAGTTTTTGTGCTGCGAACTTTCGGAAATGTTTCATTGTTCTAGAATGTGTTTCGCATCTGGTTAATCGGTTTTCGATTAATAAAGACTTGTTTATTGCAATTAATTTTTCTCCTGGTGATCCTTTAGTTTTTCAGAACTGCACTGTTGGGGAAAATATTAACTGGAATTAACTTATTTCATTGTAAACTCTTCTTTACGTTAATTTTGTTGTTATCGCTCTTGGTATTTTTAGACTCGCTAACACACATTTTTTACCTCACTAGTAAACATACAACATGTTTATCGTCTTCCTAGTCTCACGGTGTTGTCTTGCCCGAGGTTGATGAGCATGAGAAGAAAGAGAAGTAACATATTTCTATCCCACCGTATCCGTGTGATCATTTCACAAGTTACAGGTATCTTACGTTCTATTGATATTAGTGTTTAATACAATCCTGTCCGCTGTAGGCAGCTTTGCAATCAACGCATGTGAAGTAGCAGAGAGCGAAGATGCCGAATTCTGCGCACTGTGCCCTTCCGCCGCACCGTCGGGCACGATTACGCCACACCGTCTGCACGCGGGGCGAGGCACCGACGGTGACGACGGAGCGAAGGCGTGGGCGGCCAGTGCCTGGGACGCCTGCTCGCTGCCCCGCCCCCGCCGCTCGCCCCCACCTCGGCCCGAGCGAGCGCTTTGCGCTTTCGCCGGCGCCGCTCGGCCTGCTGTACCGTTCGCGGTGGCTGGGCTGCGTTGCTTAATGCGTCCGCGAGGCGGCTAGGGCGGCGGGGCGGCGATTGCGCGCGTTGACAACATCCCTTCCTTGTTATCCGCACGCTTATTGCATGTTCAAGTCTGCTCAACTTGTATTTTTTATTATTATTATATATTATTATTATTATTATTATTATTATTATTTCTAGCTCTGTAGTTATTTTTCAAAAGACATCTCTCAGAATACCGACTTAAAGATCGCCAAAATACATAGTTTCAAAAGTTGTACATTTGTTCTTGACTTTTTAGTAATTGGAACTCTTCTTCTTTTCAGGTATGCCATAAGAAAATCTTTTGCTTTGGACGGATCATACGAGCATCTTTGAAATATGTCTCTGAAGGTAGTGCTGAAAGGTAATGTGTTCGATTAATGTTAAATTGTACTGTTTCACCACAAAAGAGTATTCATTAAACATTTTATTGGTCATTGAAAAGGTTTGCCACTTCTTGAACAGTGTCAGAATTTACGTGTTAATTGCTACTTACTGAGTGCACCGTTCTTGATATCTTTCATTTCGATAGTGTTGTTATTTTTTCATATTTAATTTTAACTATATTTATGCGTGGCTAAAAATTTCCCAGTTGGTGTATACGATACATTGATATGCTATTTACTCTATATTTAGTGACATTTGATTATATAGAGAATTACATCTGTCAGTGAATTTCATGTGGTTAGACAGACTGTGCATGTTCTAATTATGGGGGTCAAATAAAGTTTCAGCGCGTATCCAAGAGCCAACAGCTCTTCGAATTATCCACGATCATACCAGGCCTCGAATGGATCGGTATCTACATGGGCTCATGAAATATCGGGAACCGGAGAAACAAGAATCGATTGCTTTTGCCAATAATTTGTTGACCATTGAAGCTGTAGGAGCTCTGCTTTCTATGGCGGAGTGATAACCGCCGTAGAAGCTGCAAGCCTCGAAGATACACTCAACTTAGAAAGCTATTTTTTTTAATTTTCTCGACATTTCATTTTGAGTGGGAACTTGTCTCCTGATATACCCCATTGGTAGCGATATTCGCTGAACAGCCAAGGATTTTCGTTGCTTGGAACCGCATATAGGCACCCGGCGCGTTGTCCGTGGCCGTGGCAGTAACCGTTACGACGATTGTAAATTGCTTTCGTAGCATCTCGCCCTGACCTTCCTAAGCCTTGTAGTGGAGGGTGAAGACTTCGACGAGACGTCTCAGTGCGTCATGACACCTTTCGACACGTTTAACTAACACGCGCACTTGTAGAAGCGTCTTCGCGGTAAGACGATGTTGAAGTAGAGGGTCAAACCTCGTTTTGTCATTTTCACTTAATTGCTTTCGTGTTTTGTTTTATTTCGTGTTTTTTTTTGTTTGTTTAACGTCGCATCAACTTCTAGGTCATTAGCGACCACTATTGCTTGTAACGGTATGGTGACTGTGAGGATGACACGATATGATGATGATGGGGAGTGAAAAGACAAACATAATACCGAACCCGACATACGGTCCGATATCGTTACGGCCCAAATGAAGTCTCCGCTAACCGCTAATTAATGCATATGAATGTGTCTGTCCTTTTCTAGTTTATTACTTATAATGATCCTCAGAAACATACTGTATATCAGGAGTCTATTACATGAAAAGAGAGAGTATAATTGCATTTTCGTGGACACCGTTTCTAAATAAATGTTATGGATTGACTTTTGGAAACATTTATTTTCATAGGATTATCATCTGCCCGTTTTGAGAGTGATTCGGTCCCATCGTGAAGAATCTGATGATCTTCTGTATTATTTCTATGAAAAGAATGCAATTAACTGCAAAGAGTTTGACTAGAGATTCATCATTAGCAGGTGTACATCACTGTTCCTTTCACTGCTTTACGCCCCATTTTCATCATTATTTACTCTTCTATTTCAGAGCTTCACGCTACTCCAAATATTATAGGTGACAGCTGAGCCTGAGACGAAGCGTGGCCTTTTCCTAGTTTCAGTTGTGAGGAAGCTACCGATGTACTGTTTGCTCAATTAACGACGAAATTCCACTTCATGATCAATTTGGAAGAACGTAAAACCCTTTTTGATTTACTAAATAGAATACAAAAAATATATTCACGTGGACTTGTGTGGATGTACATTACGGCACTGTGCTATTATTTGGTGGAGATATTGTACAAATTGATAAACGTTTACAAATAATGATTATGTGGGGTTAATATTTGATCACCGTTAATAACAAACTGACCAACTGCCTGTGTTAAGCTCAATAATTTTACAATTCAAACAACGGTGAGCGAATGGAAAGAATTAATTAAATATGGAAGTAGATTAAAAATATATACTTGTAGTAAACCTCATAATGTATCAGTGTGATACGATATGGGTTCACATTTAGGCCATAGTTGTTTGCATCATGCAAGTTTCTTCCCGGAAGTTACATCAGAGATGTAAGAGTGTTTTGCAAAGATGAAGTGATGTAGTACAAGGTATTAAGAAGTTGAGAGTCACTCATAGGCAATTATTCCGTCACTTTTGAGTTGTCATGTCGCTTCTTCCGGTTTGATTGTGAGCATGCGTCAATGCAGTAGGGTTGTTGTTTCAGAAAAGGCGACACTGCTACCTGTCTGAACGCAGCCGGTAGTGTCGTTCTTACTACGAATCATGCTCTCCGGGAGCGGCTCCAGCCGCATTTAGTCAAGACATTGGTGGCGTATGTTCGGTACAGAAACTCGGCCTTTGTACAATGAAGTCGTGTATGCTGTGTCGTGTCTGTTCCTGCGGCTTTTCATGTCACAGAGTGCGATGTTACAATACGAGATACTAGAAAATATTTGAATATTTAAATAGAATGAAGTTATCTAATAATTCCGATAGTGATCTCTTCCACTGGCCAATAAAATCATGTCAGTATCTCTCATCAGTTTCATCTTGTAAATATTTAAACCAAAAAAAAAAAAAAATAATGATACGCTTGCCGTAAAGATATCAACGCTTTACTTCGAGTAGCGCCGACAATTCGCCCCTAAGGCCGACTCTGCCCTTAAGTTTCTCCGTCCGCAGCCTCCCAAGAAATATCGCATTGTGAGAAGCCACAATTAGTCACCTAACGGCCGGGGCGGGCCCACAGTTTAGAATTGTAATTACATTTGTGAGTTCCACCCAGTGTTTAAAGCATGTGTGAGATATAGTAGAGCAGCTATTATAATTGTGGAAGCATGAATTTCTAATGTACAGAAGTTCGAAAAATCGCACGATTGTTGAAGTTCTCATTAGACTTGAGGGTATTACCAAAAGCTCTGGGGAGATTCAAAGGACACATTTTGGAAACCTGAGTGTTTCGTGCGATTCAGACAATAGTACGTATTCTTGACAATAATGTTATTTTGTACTTAGTATTTAATTATTGACCTCAATTTATATATATATATATATATATATATATATATATATATATTATATATATATATATATATATATATATTGTGACGTACCTGGGAAGCGGTACTTTCACGACAGTAAAATTATGCAAGCGGACAGGTGCTTTTTCGTGAATGGGTCTCTGGGAATTTGACACAACATAGGAATAGAATTGTTATAAACTCTTTTTATACATCTAAACGGTTTTAAATACCAACAGAATACACACTTACAATAATATTTACAAACAGTATGCTAGTGCCTTTTGAAACAAGCGAGCCGATGACTCCAAGGTACAACACTACCTCCGACATTTAAAACGCCATTCTGCTCACTCTGGATGCGTCCGGGGCCGTCGTTGCAACACGGCGGCGGTGGCTTCGGAAGCTTCGTTCGTCCGCCGCAAGCCCGTCGGGATTCGCTCTCCCTCGGCGACCCAGTCCCTCGCCAAACCGTAAGGCTTGTGGGTATTTCGCCGCGGGTCCCTGACCCACGCGGTGTGAACAAGTCTCACAAATACCGGAGACGACAAGCGAGATTAATAGTTCGTCGCGTTATTTAATCCTTTTCAAATGACCCTTTCTCGCCGGCTTCTGCACAAATAGTTCTGTTTCGCGAACCTTTCCACTGTTATGTTGTTACAAGCGGGATCACGCACGTAGCCTACCGGCCACGTGATTTACTATCTTATTACTCTTCTCAAATTTATAGTGGCGGTAATTTACTATCCGCTAATATGTAACTGTCAATCTTGGGCGAACTTGGTTTCTACACATCGGCGCCTCACTTTCTTATTCCAAAACCTTCATTAATTATTACAGAAATCTCTGGCGCTCAAAGCCCGTCGTATTCACTGAATGCTTTCACGCACACTATCTACTGTCGCTCGCCTCCCCCGTTTCCCCCCCCGATTTGAACGTTGGTGGCGGCGGCTGGCAGCGGCGGCGGGTTACTGCCGGCTGATAAACTCAAATGTTTTTTTTTAATTTAGAATTTGAGTGTGATTATCTTTAGGAGACGTCTTCGTTCAGATATATCTGATGAAAGTGGTTAGCTTTGTGCAAGGCAGGCGGGATTGTGGGCTGTGGCACGTCTGACATGCCTTAATTGCTTGGTATCTGTGTTCGATATACGGCTAATTATGGTAGCATTTCTTCGTGGAAAAACGAATCCAGACAGGTGTTCTCTGGGTTTCTCGCTCGTGTTTTCTTACCTCTTTCCACAATTCCTCTATTATATTTCCCTACTTATCATTATCATTATAATGTCCTTACATGATCATCGTGGTAATCTATTATACAAATAATATAAACTATTCCTCATCGTAGTGGTTATTGCTGAAATCAATTTGATTTGAATTCCATTTATTCGCTGGTAAAAACAAGTCGTCAAAATGGTCATATTAATTTCCGTCCAGTTGAAGTACCAGTAGTTTTAGCCCCACCCCCCTTCCTCACCGACTGCAGACAAATGAAGAATAAGCAGCTTTTTATGTAATAATTTTAAAATGGGCGCTTTTACTCGAATAAAAAACAAATATTTATAACTATCCTACCTCTTTCTAGTACTACGGTCCGCTTCTTATTCAGACCTATCATTTCCTCCACACCTCTTCATAGTTCGCCATCGATTTTCCAGTCGGATTCATGGCTACTCTGCCCCACTTTGCCTCTCGGCCTTTACATTAGGTATTTTCGTTTGTGTATTCCCATTATCTTTACTTAGTCTCTGACGTTTTCTTGATCTGATTCATCTTTACGATTGCTCACAGTCGCCGATACTTCCGTCATATCATTCCTTCATTCGCCTGCGTACGATTTAAAAATTGTTTTTGACGCATATTGCTTTTCGGCATACATTTCACTTTCACGGTCAGTTCCGCAATCTTCAATCGAGTTCATCTCTCTTTTACCGTTTGATTTCTGTTTTTCAACCGCTCCATTCGCCGCCGCTGCCGTTATCTCGGCTGACCTCCATCATTCAGCCGGTCCGTCGCTTGCACCCCCCCCACCGCCGCCTCTTTTCCCTCTGCTCCTCCGCTTCTGCACCGATCTCGCCTTGCCACCCTCTCCACCTTGCCCCTTGCTCCTCCGCCCGGTACTCCGCCCCCGCCCCGGTCACTTGCCGCCTGCGGCCCCGCGCTCCACCTTTGGCGCTCGGCCGCCCACCTGCTTAGGCGCCGTTCGTTGGCATGCGGCGGCGGCGGAGGCGCGTCGCGCTGACCCAGTTGGACGGCGAACTTGCCTGATTGCCCGATGCCCGATAGCTCGGCCGGCCCCGCTCCGCCCCGCCCCCGCTCCGCTCCGCCCCGCCCCGCCCCGCCCCGCCCGCTCCGCCCCTCCCCGCCTTCCGCCCCGCATCCGCCCCGCCCCGCTCCGCTCCGCCCCGCCCCCGGCCCCGCCCCGCCCCGCCCCGCCCGCCCCGCCCCGCCCCGCCCCGCCCCGCCCCGCCCCGCTCCGCCCACGCCCCGCCCGCTTCCGCCCCGCTCGCCCCGCCTCCGCCCCGCTCCGCCCCGCTCCGCCCCGCTCCCGCCCCGTCCCGCTCCGCCCGGCTCCCGCCCCGCTCCGCCCGCTCCGCCCCGCTCCGCCCCGCCCCGCCCGCCCGCACCGCCCCGCCCGCACCGCCAACCGCACCAGCCCCGCTCCGCCCCGCCCCAACACCACCCCGCTCGCCCGCCCCCGCCCCACCCCACCCCACCCCAACCCACACCACCCCACCACCCCACCCCCACCCACCCCACCCCACCCACACCCACCCCACCCACCCCACCCCACCCCACCTCGCTCCGCCGAACTTGGTGTAGCGCGTGTTCCGCCGGCCTCGAAGACGCTGATGATGCGCGCGTCGCCTTCGCCCTCGGATCAAGCCACGTCCTAGAAAGGAACACGGCCGACTTTGCCGAATTTGTATCTTTCTCGGGGCTAATGCCACTGCGATCCGAGCTTCGGTTTTTGTGGCGCGAGGACTGGTTTCCGAATGAAAAGGGTCCTCCTACCGTTCTCGGCTGATAGCTTAATGGAGTGTGCGTTATATAAATAATCTACCCGATAAACTTCCAATGTGTCTATTGTTTAATTTAGATAAGTGTTAGCGCATCGATCAGCCGGATTTAGCGAGAACATGTATTTTCCATCATTTCGATATTTTGTTCATTTTCATTCCCGAGTTGTTTATAGAATATTCTACGTCGACAGAACTGCAACCTGTCGTGGTAAACTACGCGAACTCAAGCGCAATATATTCGTCCATATCAAAGTAATATATGCGGTAGGAGGTAATTTGAAATGAGGATTAATTATACCACGCGACATAAATTTAAATAGTCTAATGGAGAAGGAAGAAAAATGGTCATTGTTCTCTTAAAAGGACTGAAATAATGCGTGTCTCGTTCTCGGTCATTTCCAATGGGTTTTTTCTTTCTTTTTTTTCGAAACAGCAATTCCAATTTTTTAATATATCCTTTAAATCCAATATTGTTATTTTCCAAATCTGTTTTCCCTGTTATATTTCCCAATAAAAGTCGCCACCATTACATATATCCCAAAATTAAATTTTACACCAGGGAATGCAACTAAAGATATAACTAAATGAAAATTTACAAAAAGAACCCGAAAAGATTTAGCTTACAAATATATTCCAATAAAATGGTTAATGATATAGTAAACAATCTCTGCAACAGTAACCGGGCAACACCGTACCTGCAACTGAACTGAGAGGTGGCTCTTGAAAGAATTAACCTAATCTAAAACTATCATAAGGAATTTCCACTTTTTACTTGACTCAACTAATCTCTACACTTCTCTTTAGACCAAGCTACAAAAGCGATGCCAAAAAGGAAATGATCGCGAACGCAAGAAATAATTCGATCAGATATAATGAACTATAATATGTGCTAGGACTAAGATGAAGGATTTCTTGATTACACGGGCACACACACTCATAAAAACAATTGTCGTGCCCAAAGACTTGACACATGTTGTTCTATGTATGTCGACGCGCTAAATTCGAATCCGAAGCCAGAATTGCGCCACCGCCCTCCTGTTTGGCGTGATTAAAAAACAACTGTAGAGGGGTGGCGTAGTTCTGGCTTCAGATTCGAATTCACTGCGTCGACATACATTTAAAAATATGTGCCTCGTGTTAGTTTTGGCAACTTTTGTCTTCTGTAGAGTATAATGTTACAAGATACCAAAATAGTATTCGTATGTGTTTTTTGCTGTTATAAAACACTGGAGAGGGGTGGCGTAATTCAGGTTTCAGATTCGGATTCGGGTGAAATTTGCAGTTGGGGACTATGACGTTAGGAAGATCTGTTTTTGGAAAAATGATTTCATAAATATTTCTTTGGGAAAATCCAGGTAGGAAAGGAATCCGGCAACGTTCCTGAACTTTTGTTTCAATCATTATTTTGGCCTTGGTCGGAAATGTTTTAGAAGTACCTAATACTAAAGAGACGCGTTTCCAGGAATATTACCACTGACTTGTTCCGCGCGACATTGCCAATGGATGTGAGAATTGGAACCCAATTTTTATGATTTCCTAATTACGACTTTGAAAACCGTCTATATTAATTCAGTTAAATAGAACATAATGTTCTTGTTTGTCTGTTAAGATAGTACCTTATACATTATTTATAACCTTTTTGTAAATAACTCACGCAACATGTCCATCGAGGAACCGAGGAGCATGGCATATGTTAGGGTCACTTGTGTGAAGGTACCCGAACTACTGCCTCTCGGCAGGTGAACTGCGGGGCACAGTCGAACAGTCCTATGAAATACATTTTGAATGCGTGATGCAAATTGGTGCGCTTTGTGGTCATTGCGGCTGCTCTATCATCATAGCAGGGTGGTGCATATTTCGATGAAAACGGATTCATACGACCAAAGGAAGCTAATGGAACCACATTCATTTGTATCGCGCGCAAACATCAAATGTAATCACTCGCCCATTAAATGGACTCACCTTCCCAGAATTGAGGGAGCGCATAGCATTATTCCAAAACAAACGTATCGTGCGAGATTTTGCTTACTCAACTATTGTTTTCTCAGATCCTTTAGTCAATATTGGGCTCACTGTTTGCCTGAGAGAGCAAGAAAATAAAATTAGTCCAGAAAATTTAATTTGTATAAAAGTGCCTTAATTTACCTAAGGTTAATTTGTTTAAGAAACACAATTCGATGTTTTGCAAAAGAATGTTCAATGACAAGTTTTTATGTTGTAGTTATTCATGTAAATACTATTCCGTTGTCTGTAATGACAGAATTTTCATAACTACTCGTAATAAATCTGTTTCCCGAGTATTACCGAAATTATTATGCGAAACATTGTAGATTGTTATCCTGAATAGGTGTTATATATTTTCGATGATATGTATCTTTCAAGCAATAATATAATTACGTCAGCGTCTCCAGTCGAACAAATACGAGGGAGCAGTGAAAGGAACGGTCTTGTCCATGAGGTGTTGCAGCTCTAAACTTTCGAAGCAACATTTCGCGTCGTTGAAATCCGGAAGCTCCGGTCCCGTTTTGTCTCATCGCTGAACGAGCTCTGCCTCCCTGTGGGGGAGTGAAACTGTCTGACGTCATCCAGTACCTCACCTTGATGATGCTTCTCTCTCTCTCTCTCTCTCTCTCTCTCTGAGGCGGCCTGCGCTGCGAGGTGCGGCGAGGCCTCCCACCTGCCGCGGCCGCGTGTCCCGCTAGCCGGAGAGGAGAGGAGAGGCCGGCCCCCTCCCCCGCCGCGTGCGCGAGGAGCCGGTGGCGCGTGCGTTTTTCTGCCGCGTCCTCCTCCGCCGAGTTCTTCACCGCGATGCCGGATGCCGGAGGGCCCGCTTCTTTGCAGCTACCACGGACTTCGCGTGCTTGTAACCTCCAACGTCGACTGTGGAAACGACACTCATACAAAAAAAAGTCATTCGAAGTTGGGTTCATTTTAGTGCAACAAAGCTATCAAGACATGAATTCATGCTAATAATAATGTTGCTTGGTTTCATCGTAGTTTTATTGCAATAATAACAACAAAAATAACATTAAAAATTGATGCCTCCAATATTTGTTTGATCGTATCATCCCAGCTCTGCCATTTTTTTTTTAACTTGAAAAGCTACGATGGGGCTTGCAGTTAAAGTTGGCAGATCTGTGATGCTGTCAATGTTCCAATTACACGTTACAAGTAGGACTGACAGTCAGCTAAACCTCTGACTTCTGTGGAAATGGCTGACCAACAAGTCCGTACGGTAGCAGCAAACAAAACTGATATTGTTATTTAGGATTTGGAGAAAAATCATTTCTGCTTGTAGATGTTGCCATGCGATTAGAAACTCGCAAGCAAGAATGCCTGAACTGTATGGCGCTGAATGTTTAACCTCGCTCAACTACGAAAGATTGAAAAGCTAAAGAAGATATCTTTAGAATGATCCTACCAAGATTCCTGTCAAAATTGTAATGGTGCATATCGCCAGAGATGTCCAATAATTTTCTAAGTACGGGAAACTGTCACTATTCAAGAGACGCCTCACGCTAAAAGGTCATCATTTTGCAATGCCTCTCATCCGTATTACATTTTTAATGCGCTCAGAAATAGAAAGAAAACTAGGCGGGCTCAAGCCTTTTCACAGGTGTCTATGATCTCGATAGATTCACAGGATTCGCGAAAAGTCCAAACACAGTGCGACGATTTCGATTTTGATTGAAAAATGCAATTATTTGATTGTGTTATTCCGCCTATTCTCATATTCCCCATAGCGACCGAATTTTCATGCTGAATGCGTCACTGCTTGCGACACAACTGACGACCTGCGAGGGCAAGGCAAGGACGAGGCCTTCTGCCTTTAAATGCTGGCTAACCACGTGTTGGGTTACGGAACGGAACCTTTTTTCGTGGTTTATAAATAACTGTTGTACTGTGTACACTCTCTTGTAGAGAAATACGGTCAGGACCTGGGTGCGCGAGCTAAAAGATCTTCCCGTGGAGGCAAGAGAAGAACAGATGCCAAGTGGGCTGAAGAGAAGAATGCTGCTTTCTCAGCAAAAAGGAAACTAGTGGAAATTAAAAACAGCTGCCCAAAACAAGCTGCCTAAACGCGATCGCAAGTGACCGAAACGAATCTTTGAAAAACACCTCTCATTCATCATTTTGGTGGACGGGCAAAATGATTGCTGGTCATTTGCATGGTTACTGATTAACTAATGGTTCTACAGTAACAAATATTGCATTCTTGGCTATCCGGGATGAGCCGCGTCTCGGTCAATTGTACTGGCGTTTCGGCTATCTTGCTGTGGCCTTCTTCAGAGCTATACTGCTGAAGAAGACCACAGCAAGATGGCCGAAACGTCAGCACAATTGACCGAAACGCGGTTTATCGCGGATAGCCAAGAATGCATTGACTTCGGCCGCGGAAGCCTACGAACCCAAGTAACAAATATTGTCTCGTATTATTCGTACCAATTACATACTGTAATAATATTTCTACTTGTAACACATAATACTTCATCAATCATTTGAAAAGCTCTCTTTTCCAAATAACCCAGTGGCGACCACGCGTTCTCAATGTAGTTGGTGATTCTAACAACTGAGAGGGAAAATTATCACAATTTCAGTCACAATTATGCGAAAAACTTCTCATATATTAACAAAACTGTGCGTCAAATATTTTAATGTGCAAATGTAGATGAATAGATTGCATTAAGAAATAAATTTAGTTTCAATAATTTAGGCATGGGGCAGGTTCGGAAACGTCTATTTTCTTTATAAAAAATAGTAAAGAATAAATTTGGCTCCATTTTTGAGAGGGGGTCTTTCAAAGGGTCTTATAGGGCAGAGTTTTGAACTTAGTCAGATCGACCACACTATATCCATTTTGTAGGAAATCCTCTGTGCGCTTCAGGCGCTAGTGTTTCTACAGTATGAGTGATCCCGGAAACCTCTGTTGCGGATAAAATCTCCCCGTAGATATTTACATTATACAACTTTCTCTGTACTTCGTATGCGAGAAACTAAAATGAAGCGATATTTTATGAATTTCCGTTCCTCTTCTCACCTTACATTTCCCTGACATCCGTACTTGAGAAATGCCCGTTCTCTTTCTGGAATCATATTTTACTCCACTATCATTTACGGGTTGCTAAAAAAAGGAGCGGTTGTAAACGAGCAGCAGTAAAAAGTAAAAACGTAAAGATGGACCCCATCTTACGTGACACAACGTCTGTTTCCGAGTGTCGTCTTCGTCGCCATCGTCCTTTCGCGTCGTCGCGCGTTTCCACAGACGCCGCGGCCTCAGCCTCAATTGCGGCCCCCAAATCCGCACTCGCACCGGCCACCGCGGCGCACGTGGCGGACTGCGCTCGCCCGGGGCAGGGAGACGCGTGCGTGCGTGCGTTCACCTAACGAGTGAACTGGAGGAGGCGCGGAGGCGGCGCTGGCCTCCGTCATCATCAGGGGCGCTCTCTCGGGCCGAGGCTTCGTGGCCTTGCGCCTTTCTCCGGCGGCTGGCGCACGCTGCCCCGGTGTCGATGCCACCCGGGCACAATCGCTTGTTTCCTCCCTTGGAGAGGAGCCGTTAGCCAGAAGACTTAAGTGAAGGGTTTCCAACTCGGAGCAATTGTAGGTTTGTATGAGTGAGGGAACGATTTAATTTATCTAATAATTTTTCACGTTTTTTGGACAAGCTTACTAATTATTTAGAAATGATTCATCTTTCTAGAAATTGAATTGCTTACCAATTTGAAAACAAAACTGTTGCTGACAAAAAAAGAAATACGTTATGCATTCCGTCGATGGAATTTATTGTTAGGCAGGACGACTTCCGAGACATTTTGTTCATTCCTCAGATTCTATTGTTCTTCGTAATACATGATTTTGACGAATGTAGAAGACATGAGAAAATCGGTAGTACATTAAGGGGAAAAATAGCTGTAGCATTTTTATTATTGACAGACACGCATTAACTCTTGAACGCTGAATTATTATTTCTTGTTCAACGATCATTTACGAAACTTTTCCTTCGTCCGAAAGTCTTTCGTCGTAGTAACACGTAGTTTTCGTTGGTGTTCCAGCGAGAATCGATGTCCAGTCCTGTGCGGAACGCCGCGGGCGATCGTGCTGCGGCTAGCTTCCGAGCGCTTGTCTCTCGCCCCGCCCATCCCCCTCTTCCCCCCTCCCCCCCCCCCCCCCCCAAATCCGCGGTCTTGGCCATCCCCTTGCTGCTCCCGCCTCCAACTACTGTAAATTCCCTGACCCGCGTGCACCAACTTATTCTCATGCTGGATGCGATACCACTTTAGAGAGAAAGCAATATCGCATTACGTCCCGTGGAAAATTTCTGTAAACAATCTGCCAAAACTGACAGCCTGATGAAAAAATCCGTCTGTTCTTTATTATATTATATATATAAATATTATATTATATATTATTAAGAGATCATGCCAGATATATACTAGAAACTGTTGTAAATCATGGAATATTATTTTATTTTGTTTCTATCTTTTAATTTCTTGGAAGTTGTCATAATTTTCAATTTTTAGGTGATATTTTGTGGTAGTATTACCAACCATATATGAATCCTTTACTTTGATAGTATTGTCGACATTGATTACAAGCAAGGTAACAAACAGTTTCAAATAGCGGTTCAGTTGCGACTAATAAAATAATTAGGTTATGGTTTTGATTTTCAAACGGTTCCATTAATTTTCTTAATTTTTAAAGATATTGTTATTTTAAATATTACTTTGTTTGAATTCAATACTACAAAATTGCGTGGGCAAGATTGTTCAGTTTATATTAGAATTTTATGAAATAACTCTGACGAGTTACAAAATTTCCTGTTTCTTGCCGGAAGTATACAATAAAACAAAAGATATATCATATATTTTATGTACTTGAAAACGCTCGAAGATAATGACACCTGCTGCTAATACTAAGTCGCTTTGTGAAACGTGAACACAGCGTCTTGTTTTGGTCGACGATCCAGCAATGTATTTAATGAAAAATGAAGGTGTAATTTTTTGTCTCATTATTGAAACTGCTTGGTACAGTTTGTATTTCCGTTTTGGTTTAATGCCTTGTTTTCAAATTTGTAAATTAAAAGAAAAAATTGTGTTTAATACTTTTCAGCGTGAACATTTGAAATGGAAAGTCAGATGTTTATGCATGTTGGTGATTAATATTTTTGTAAGCTGGGTGTAAAACATCAGGAAGAGACAGGCAGCTGCGGCGCAGATGTCCGCGACAACTCAACGACTGGCCAGCCGACGCATGGTCCTCGGTCTTGGTCCATTACCTGTTTCCTACTCATTGTGTTCTTCCTGGTTTACGACACTATCCTGTTTGGATAGTATGCTTCTTGTTGCGAAAAAAATGATTCATTAGATCCTACTTACCAGCTTAAATATTCCCACTTTAATTCAAGCGATAAAAAAAAGCAAAGCATGCATTGAATGCACGTACGGTAATATGCAGTGTCTCATCTCAGTATGCAGTGTCAAGACAAATATTTTCTCACACACTGAAGGAACATTAATAATTTTCATATCATAATATCATATTTTTGTTGTATTTTAATAAATCCTTTCCAGTTTTAACATTGTAAATAGCTGGTTTTTAACCTACAAGGATAATTTTTCATTACAACGAAATTATTGTAACTATGGTAGAATGGCTTATTTCCATTTTCAAGATCGTTAATCACTTTACGGCAATAAGTCTACATTTTCTATTTTATTATATGTAGTGCCATTTAACGAACACACATTACTTTTAAATTTCATGTATCTACATGGGTCCACCCACGCATCCAACTCTTGACCAGATGCAACTGAGCAACACATTGTAGTAGAACGTTTTTCTCGTGCCACATCGTTCTGCCTTCGCAGTCGTCTCTCGATCTGACTGAGAATTTCTTTGTTGGAATTACTATCCATCAATCCGGCTCGTGCATCTGATGACCGTATTGCCTTAGTATCTGTTAGTCCGTATAAATGGCCAACGTACAAGCACTTGGAGCCACCTTCATGCTTCTCCGCTTCTCGATGATTCAATAGCTGTAATTACGTATCTCAACGACTCAGGCCATACACTTATCTCGACTCGTGGATGGAGGTTTTACCATCCGGCGCGTCGTCTTCTCTGTGGTTATCATGACTGCACTGAGACATGAGAGGTCTCAAAAGGCTCCGGTTCAGTTTTTTGCCAGACTTGATGAGCTTTTCATTTGCTCTTCTCCTCCAGTTTCTTCTCAAGCTCTTCACTGTTAGCTACAGTTTCCTGTTGCCTTTTGACTCAAAATCATTGTGATTAAGTCTTGTCCAGTATATTAAGCTGTTGTGTTTCGTTTCGCGTATCCAGTACACAAACTCTGCGTTATGAGTGTCAAAATTTAATATCAGTAGAAATCAAACTATTCAATTTTGTATTGCACTTTTTTCAGAGTGCCCTTCTCTCACCTATAACGATTCGAAAACGATCATACGTCTTTCCCCATACGTCACAAACATTTTTCACTTATTT
Organism: Gryllus bimaculatus; assembly: GCA_017312745.1. Taxonomy (NCBI): domain Eukaryota; kingdom Metazoa; phylum Arthropoda; class Insecta; order Orthoptera; family Gryllidae; genus Gryllus; species Gryllus bimaculatus. The sequence continues at coordinate 8,041,023 of BOPP01000043.1, forward strand.
GAAAAAAAATTAAGTCAAATAAATGAAATGAAATCGTGGATATTAGACTGAATGATCCGTGAAAGTCACTTTTCATTGAGTGCTGAGTGTTTCTTGTTAACCGGCATCGTATTTTTCAAATATGTTTTCTCACTCATTATAATCATTCTTTTAAAACTAACGGGCCGTGAAACGGTTGCACCCATTCATTGACTCATGGCTAACGAGATGGCGATTAAAATAAATTGTAATTGAACGCAGAGAATCTAAATTTCGACTGTAGAAAGAGATTTTAAAGGTTTGATAAAGAATCAGTAGTACAGGTGAGGATTCCCGTGGAAATGTTGTTTGACTGGATTGCCTGCCTTCCTTTCGAGGTAACGGGACTCGACTTACAATCATTCAAAGTGGAATGTGTGGAGGACACAATGGACTTGCTTCAAGCTTTCTCGGAGTTTGAGCGTTTTCCTGCCGTGACTTATTTCCCCTCTTCCTCGTGTCCTGTTTTCGTTTCGGGCGAGTCGTCGCCTATCACCATATACAATTGCTTACCCTCTATGTGTGTGTAGTTTCATCAGACATTCCTTTGGAATGTACTGTGGACATTGTCGTTGCTCGAGATATTATCGTGAAATTCTTTCTTTTTCCCAGCTTTTATTTCTCCACTTGCTCCAGTTTCTTTCGTATCAATCTCCAATCCATTTTCACCACAATGTTTGCATCTGGCCACGATGGATTCTGATAAGTACAGACGGTATAGTTGAAAAGTTCTAGAACTGCAGTCTTCATACTTTCTTATGATATCAATATTATACACAAGTGGGTATTATTATAATTTCCATGTAAAGTTATGTGCAACCCTTTGGCATATTTACTATAAACTACTTCGTAAGGTAAAACGATGGTTTTAAGCATTTGTAGAAAATATTGAAGGAAGTTGAACGTAGGGAATAAGTTTTAGGGAATAAGTTTCCGAAATTAAACGATTTAATTGAAAATGCATGTTTGCATTTCGAATTAAAAGTAACTGTAATTTGAAGTGTCCTAGGGTACATCGTTTTTTAGAAGTTAAGACATCATGACGGACGAAGCAGCAAAGGACAAGCGGTCTCCCAGACTAGAATTGTCAGAAACGTAGACCATTGTGCTCGATTTTCGAGGTTAATTTTCTGAACGGATGCCATATCCTTTTGGAAGCGACTTGCGACTTTTGTGCTGTTTTGAGTAGACCGCCCGCGCCCCCTTCGGCCTCGCCTCTTCCTCTTCCTTCGC
>BOPP01000043.1:8042297-8053143 GCA_017312745.1 Gryllus bimaculatus
CGAGCTGGAATCTCTGGGCCGCGTCGGCCGCCTGCCGTGTTTGGTGACATAATACTGCGAGGGGAAGGGAGGGGCGCGATGTGCCGCCGCCGGTGTATTGTTTTGGGGGGATTTTTAAATATTTTTTTGCACAATATTTGTTTGTTTTCGCTCGTGTTGAAGGGAATAAAATAATCATGAAGCTTGTTTTTCGCGAATGTTATTGGAATGAATTTTTAAAATACTTTTGGGTAAACTTCGAACTGTTGTGCTTTTCGGAAGTTCGACGGTTGCAGCTGCTGTGCAGCTAAATGATTCACGGGGGAGGAGTGCACCTGTCCTCGAAAAAGGCAAGATAGTCGCGAAGGGCGGTAGGACGTTCTGCATTTCGTAAAATGAGTCGGATTAAACCTGCGTTGGATGGTATTCGTAAACATTTGTTTTAAGTGGCAAAATAAAACGCGACTAGATGAAACGATGTGCGTTGTATTTGCGTTGGTCGTTCGTTTCTTTTGCCATTTCTTTTTCTCTAATTCCTTTTTACCCTCAGCGCGAATTCTCAAGAGGGTAAACTTGTCTTCTGAAAATTATACTTTGGGTTTAAGAAGGAGCCCCAGCGGGTTTTTTCTGTGCTCATTCAAATGTTTTGACTCTCCTTGACTTTGCGATACCAAAGTTCATTCGCGCCGCGGTTTCTACTCTGTTTGAAGACCTGCAACTCGTATCTGTAATTCTTGGCCACCTGTTTTCTCTTGCGGTGAGTTTAATCTGATTTAGGAAGGAAACTTCTTAACGAACGTGTTGGGCTAGTTTCTGTTATCTCAATAAGAACGTTCTCTGTTCTTTTTCTGTCGCATCTGCACACTTTCCGTACTTTTTAAGACACTAATCTTGTGACATTTCGTGTAATTAAGAGGTTAACTCCGTGTTCTCATTGCTCACTGTAGTTTGCTTCAATTATGCAGAGGAATGAATTATGCTTTGTAGATACAGAGTATTATACGTTCGCGGTAGTACGCTTTTTGCAACAAAAAAGTTAATGACAGTTAAACATTGCATTGTTTCTCAGACGTCACCTCAGATAACTGGCTGGTCAAGGACATCAGACAAGTATATCTCTCCTTGCCCCTCGTGTATCGTCTTGGATGACTTGATCTCATTTAATTTTATTACTTCGGATACCTTATTTTTACTATAAAAATAGCATTCAAACATAAAATTCTTAATTGTCACTTAATATCATATACATTTACTTTCATGATTGGACAAATGAACCGTATTGGGATGCTCATTTGAATGAGTTATTAGTTATGGGTTAATATAAAACATTAAATATGTTTCTGTGGTACAGAAAACATTATAACGTGTGGAAAGAGTGTCAGTCAAAAGAAATTCATTCAAACCGCAAATGGAAAATCCATATAAATGAATTAAATGTTAATTAATCATCGCATTCAGAATTATTTCCCCCCTCACCGGTCTCTCTTGCCCTACGCTCCTCTCCACGAGCCATCTAGCCCTCGCTGTCGCATGCGTAGACTTCATCCTCGCCCTCGCCCTCGCTTTTGCTGTCGCCCTCTCCTCACCCTCGTCCTCCTCACCTTCCCCAGTGGCCTTGCCCTTGCTCCCTCGTACTTATTCTCTCGTTTTCTCTATCGCCATCGCGTTCGTTCACGCCGTCGCCTTCGGACCTGCCCTCGCCCTCGCCCTCGGCTTCGCCCTCGGCTTCGCCCTCGCCTTTGGCCTTGCCCACGCCCTCGCCTTTGCCCTCTCTCACGCCCACGCGCCATGCCGCGTACGTGCCGGCTGGCTCCCCCGCGCGGCCCCACACGACCGCTCCCGTATTGTTTGCTTTCTGCGCGTCGGCGGATTAATGTGCTGAACCGCTGAAATGGGAACTCCCGAATGCGCGGCGGGGAGGGAGGGGGGGGCGTGGCCAGAACGGATCCGGAACGGACGCAGACGCTCGTGTCCCTTGCAAGCGCATCGGCTCTACGTTCTTGTGTACACTTAGGCGCTTTGGGTGGGGTGTTTGTTTTGCAGTCAATATTTTAATACCTGTTGTAATATTGACTGAAGTATAATACAGGGCAGCAGAGTAATCAAGAATCGGATGAAATGTGAAATTGTGACACGTCAGCGTATAATTTATCGAGATGTTAGTCTGCGCTTGATGCGCTTATTGCGGAAGCTCTAAGCAACTGAACTATTTCACACGTAGAGATAAAATTCCGTGATTTTCGGGTAATATATTCCTACATACTTACTGCATGATAATGTTTTGAGAGACGGCTCACCGTCCACAACGCCAGCCCATTAATCGTACTCGTTGAAATTTGTCAACTCTGTAATCATAATGGAAGAATTGATGATAGACAATACGTACTGAATGGTGGGTGATGGATGATTATGGAAATGGAGTAACAGTTGAAATGAAACATGGCAGTGATGGCGCGTGGATTACGTGAAACCTACCGCAATTCGTGAAACTTTTCAATTAGTATGATACGGTCTCTGACGTACTGTATTTGAACATGTGGCTTTGCAAGTTGAAAAAGAATTTATTGAAGTCCTATTTGTACTTCAATAGTTTCAATACTTCAAAGGTTGCAAATCAAATAACTCATCATTGGGACAGGATTTCAATGCAGTTTCATATTTTCGTCCTATAATCAGGAAGTAGGCTCATTGGTACCGGCATGAAACAGCCAATTATCCATTATTTAAATATGATTTTGCCTGTTTTTGTAATATCATCATATTTTTGCCAATTGATAATTATTGTGCATGTTTTTCCTTAAACTCTTTATTGTTACTTATATTTATTTTCATAAATTTAATTTTACATTGTAAATTTAATTAATACGTAGTTCATTGCAGTTAATATCAGTTTCCTGGGTTTGAGTCATGGATGATTTTGACGGGAAAGTCACGACCGTGTCAAGTATTAAGTGCCGTCGATTCCATTTTTAAAATCTGAATCGCTGATGGATTAACACAACTGACTTGACTTCCCATAAGTCACAGAGGGTGCGTTTGTAGGATATCCCTACAAACGTGAGCGAAACAGGTCGTGTCTAAAGGCGGCTCTAATGCAAATTCTTAAATGTATTTCCTGGTAGACACCCCACTGTGGAAATTAATACTTTTAATACTACTCTTCGAAATTTCGTTGAGATGTGTAGTAAAGAGTAAAGTAACGGATGGATGTACTATGCGAAAAAATTTATAAATAGTGTTATAATGATTTAATGTAGGTACTTTATTGGACATGTTTTAGTGCATTAGTTATTGCTGTATTTCACAGATAAATATGCATATACATCTGATCCCCGCGTCTTCGTCAACTTAAACTGTTGTGACTGACACGATTCTTAAACGACACATGTTGTGTTACAGTAAAATTATTATTGCGCTTTCATTCCAATTGTCTCTGGAGAAGAATTAATGATATTAACAATAATATTAATAGTAATACAAATTAACAACGTAATTACTTAACTAACAAAATGTTATAATATTTTAAGTTAGTCACATGAATATAATGTACTATAGTATTTCCGTAAGATTTGTATGTGTGATTTGAGTTGCATTCCTATTTAGAATCTAAGTTAAAGAAATTCAGGTTAATCACCTTACGAATGCCAACAACTTTTGCTTGGTAAAGCAATGACATGAAGACGCATCACAAAACAAGCTGTCTAATGTTTCTTTTGAGTGTCTTTTGAAACGAAAAAAAAAAAAAATAAAATAAAATAAAACGTTACACAACTAGGTATCCTGTTTCACCAAGAGCTAGGGTTGACGTTTGTGAATCTGCTCACGAAATCTTTATTGAACGTAAACACGCGTGCTGGCCATTGGAAACCCATTCTCGCGAACCCGGAACTCGCCGTTCGCAAGTGTGCGAGGCCTTGATGCTTTGGCAGCGGAAGGAGCAGGCGCCAAAGAGGGCGACGGCGACGGCGGCAGCGGCAGTGACGGCAAGGGAGGAGGCGCGAGATAGCGGGGCGATGGCGATGGCGACAGCTGTGGCGGTAACGGTGCCGATTGTGTCATTGTCGAATGATTGATTGATTATTTAGTTTCCGGGTGCTAATGGGTCGTCCATTAATTACGTAACGAATTTTTGGAGTATTTTGCATATCCCGTCTCCTCTCTGTAACGCACCTGTAACGCGCACTTGAACCCACGTCAAATAATTACGTAATACTTGCGACAACATCCCCCATTATTTAAGAGGTGAAATAAATTATAAAACAGTAACACAATATATTTATTTTTTTAGTTATAATAATGTAAATAAGGACGTGTTTGAGTGTAAGGAAGGAAATATCGCGGGCGGTCCGTGGCCCGTGTGTTAAGATACTTCTTCGGTATTCGCCTAGTGTTAATAGGAGAAGCCTGGCAAAACTCCCGATCAGAGCAGACAGTCGCTCGACTGCTCCTCCGGATTGTGATTGCATTCGATGTGACTACGTAGCGTGTGTCGGAAATCCTCCATCTTCGGGGTTGGAACTGTGGGGCTTCCCGGTCGGCGACGGTAGAGGGCACGGTAGCGCTGCCGCTGAGCCATCGCAGCGTGTCTGGGCTGTGCGGGAGCCGGGGGAGGGAGCGGCTTTCTCCGGCAGCGCGCGCGTGCGTGCAGCGTGTGCCGACGCGCCGCCGCCGCCGCCGTCGCAGCCGCGGGACGCGCGTGGGCCGCTTGTGTGCGCCGTCCGTGTGTGTGTCCGGCGGCGGCGGCGGGAGGTGACACGGTCGCAAAAGGCCGCTTCGCCGTCTTTTAATTCCAATTGGTGGAGAAGGAATCTGCAGGGAAGGCTAATGGCAGGGCTTCTGTCGTGAGCTTTGATTTATTATCTAGCCATAAAATATTAATCAGTCAAATGCCGTTATTACAAAACTTATTTCGCCATTAATTTGCTTAGTCAACCGATGACACTTGAGCAGCGGCTGATCCAACCGATCATTGGGGGCGGGTGATCATAGATTTTCGTTGAATAATAAACATATTTGTTATTATGTTGTATATTATTTTTGAAGTTTATGTATTATACTATGCAATATTATTTTTCAAATAATTACTTAATTTTAACATAAAAATATTTAAATCAATTTTGCCAAATAAAGGAAGGTAACAAACAAAAACTCTAGGCTTTTGGGGGGCTATGGCCCCTATGCCCCCCCCCCTCCCTCCCTCCCGGATTCGCCACTGCACTTGAGAACGGATCAGTGTAACGATACAAAGCGTGGGACATTATTAGAAACAAGGCTTCAACGGTTCAGAAATATTCAGGAAATTTAGTATTATCCATCTAAAAGAAACTGGCGGTAATTTGATTGTAAATATGTACGTTTTTAGTATGCACATTTCAGAGAAATTAATTTTCTGCTGTAGTTTTGTTTTTTTACAGCTGGCAGATGATTAAACACCTTGAAATGAAGCTAAGTAATTTAAGTGTCAACTTAAGTCTTAAATCAGCTGCCGCCAATAGATGGTCAGTGGCGAAGATCTTTGCATAGAAAAAGTAGAGTAATAGAAAGAAGGAAATGAAAATAAGAAAGGAAGGAAAAGAAGAAAGGAAAGAATAAGAATAAGTAAGAAATAAAAAAAGGAAAGATCCTAGATGTACTCGGAGGAAGCTGTTTGTTGGGCACTGAAAACTCACATCACCCACCCCCACCCCTTGCCTCGCGAATAAGCGGCGCTCGTATTGTGAGCGAGAAAGAATTATTCGAGTGCTTAAACTGCGTGCTCGCTTTCCCCGCCTCGCCGTTGCTCGTTCGCCCCGCCCCGCCCCGCCCGCCCCGCCCCGCCCCCGCCCCGCCCCGCCCCGCCCCCCCCGCCCCGCCCGTACCTCCGCCCCGCCCCCCTGCAGCATGTGCCGATACGTTGGCGCCTCGTTTGTGGGCCGCTTACTTACCGCTCGCTCGCGCCGCCGCCTGCAGCGGCAGTAGAGGCTTCAATTGGCAGCGTTTCCGCCCCCTCGCGATTTGAGTGGGGCACTGGAGGATGGGACCTCAGTAATTTAGCCAAAATGTGGAAACGTAACTTTCCTGTTTTAAAATTGTCGAATTAGGAGCGGTAGACGGTTCTGCTACACCACTACGCGCAACTTGGAATTTACAGTCAAATCTTGCTTAATACGCTGTTATTTTAATCTCGTGATTACATGGAAAACAAACGAAATACTTCCTGAAAATTTAGAATATCACCAAAATAACTTCGTAATTACTTATTCAAATCGTAACGTTCTCATTGACTTTGTGTTACGGATTTGTCCATGTAAAAATGTATGTGTAGTTTCTGTGATTGGTTGTGTAGTATTATTTTATGGCCGAGTTGGATATTTGCGTTTAATTCACTTTGACAAGTATACATAAATATGAGTGAGTCGGTATGCAGGGAACAAAACAATTGTTTTAAAAGTACGTAAAATTTCCTATAGTGGAGTGACTTTGAATTTTGCAAGGAATCTTAATGGTGGACAATAAGTGGATTAAGTAGTTATTTACAATACACAAGCTAATAATACATTCAATGAAAATGGAAAATAATAACTTGTTTAAAGTGTTCGAACAACAGTTAATGAACTGCAGAATTCGGTTGTGCGAAGTCAGCGGAATTGGTCAGCGAAATTTATAGTCTTCTGGAAAGAAGGAGGCAAAGAACGACGTCGCTGGAGCGAAGGTGCTGCTTTCGAAGTATTTGTAAGAGACGTCAAAGAAGGAGGTAATTCAGTTCTCGAGTATAACTTTGTTTGGATGTTTGTTTGTTGAGCTTTAAATTTTGCAGAGGAGCCGCAATTTAATGCTTTTTCGATCTGCCTTAAAGGGTGTAAATTTCGGGTGGTAAAATGGTTAAGTAGATACAGTAATGATATGGGGAAACATTTTACCCGTGCAAACAGCACGAGCGTCTGTTTTGGACTTTTATGATTATATTTTCTAGCATTTGGGATCATTATTATGAATCTCTTTGTATTCGTGGTGTGTACCTTCAGACGTATAATCAGCTACGTCAAAATTCCTTTTTAACGAATTTTTTTGTGGACAACGAATTTTAATATCTTGACTGTCATATTGCATCCTTCATGATTTTTGTTACCATGGATTTGACTTCGAAACCCTTGACAACCTTGAAAATATCTCAAAAGACACTAGTGACGTAATATTTAATTTTTAACTAACAGAAATTAGACTAATAGGACGCTTCAAATTGATTTCATGTTTTGTTAATACAGTTACTTGATACGCCTTGAAGCAGGAACTTAAGTATCGTTCCAACAGACAAAATATTTCTGGATATCAAGTGACAAGAAGGAATTGTTATCAAACGTTGCGAACAAGATTGGAACATGGATTTCGAAGTTCAAAATACGTGCGCCCATTATACCTCTCCTACCATTCGCCACCTCCATAGTTCATTCTTTTTGACGCGCACAATAAACGGCATGGATACAAGCCCCGCTTTGTCGCTTTGGCCGAGAGGCCGGGGCGGCGGCCCACAGCGCGCGGGCGCGGGCAGGCGCTTGTTTTGATGCGGCGAACGGGCGCCTGTGCAAACGAGGGGAACGGCCGCGCGGAGGGAAAGACGGGCGCGCTGGCGGCCGGATTGATAAACGAGCCTAATAGGCCCGGAATTGGGTAAGAGCCACAATGTGCACAGAAAAGAATTTAATAGCAATTGTCTAAAACACGGTTAGCTTAGCAAAAACACTATTTCTACTTCCAATTACAAGTAAGTGAATATTGGTTTTTACTTTAGTAAATAATGGAAAAAGAATATTTAAAGGGCACTGAGCAAAATGTGTAAGTTTCTCTTTTGAAATAGGAATTCAGTTATTAACACTGTTATCTATTTTTTTCGCGACAGTTTATTTTGACCATATATTGGTGAAAGTGCTGAATTATTGAATTGGAAACAATTCAATTAAATGGACTTATTAAGTAGAATTCAGAATTCACTAAAGACTTTCTAAATGTCAAATTGAACTGTAAGAAATGACTAATTAAATTGGGAAACAAGACATATCTAGTGGGCGGATATGTAGATTTTTTTTGACGGCTTTTATATATCTTTCTCCCACTCTATCCGCCACCCTCTGTTTGCTGGTATTGCATACATATGTTTTTTGACATTAATAAATGATGATGCCATGAGTTGTCATTGCATCGCACCAGAAGAGCAGTCAGCTTTGACACTATCCGCATTCATCATGTTCATTCAGTAATGGCCTCTCATTATCAAAAAGCAGCGGCGACAACACCTTCCGCACAAGCGTCCAGCCCATTCGCCGGCGGAATGGTTCGTTGGCGGTATTGGAATCGTTCCCCATAAATCGGGGCTGCGGGGGCCATCTCGTTCCTACGACACGCACCTTCCCTTAGTGCGCGTCCGAGGACACGCTCATCTACTTAGGTTTACGTTTACTCTTGCTCGTGTTGCCGGCTGCCCCCACGTCGACCGTGCAGCGCCCATTTGCATAGCCCCTCGCTGCGGCGTCCACTTCGAGACGTGTTCCCGCCCGTGTTTAACGTTCACGCTCCGGAGTCCGTTCAGCTCCCCCGGCCCCGTGCGCTCCGCCGGTGCCGCCAAACACGAGCAGCTACTCGGCGCCGAGTGTCACGATGCTATTGCAGTGCTTCACAAACGCTTTTACTCAGCGACGTCGTGGAGGAAGGTTAATATTCAATGGCGCCCTTCTTCAAAAGCAGAAGGGTTGCCAGACTGTAGCGAAAGGTATTCGCATGTTTGCAATGATGGACGATAATATTTACAGTAATGAAACAAAGGGGTGTGAAACTAATTACACATTGATACATGATGTTCTAGCACACGGTGCAAATATTACATTATACTTTTGTGAAAGGGGTAGTACGACCATTGCGTTCACGAACTGGCAACTCTGTTGCAAAAATAACATCACTATTTTCGCAGCTCTCCAAAGATTTTGTACCGTCTCACTGTACTGCTCGCTTGCTCGCGTAGCGGAGTAGTGCAGAATGAGGTGTGCGCTTGTGCGTGTGTGCGCGTTCTTTCCCTTTTGACATACTGTACGTAACCAAATCGATTCAACATCGTTGCTAAATTCTTTGTGGTCTCATAAACAGAAACCTAATTTTTTATTCTTATTCTCTTGAAATATTTTGTCTTGTTTTTGCGATTGTTCTTGTTGCTGTTGGGATGTGCTACTCGTTAAAGCAGTCCTTTGCACCATTTCCAATAAATGATATCTCGAACGCTTTATTAAAATTTGTCAATTGTTTTGTCAATAATTAGGTTCATTCCTTTCTGTTTTTGTAGATACAATCTGAAGAGAATTATTTGTTACCATTTTGATACATGTTGCTAAAACTTGGTTTTTGAGTAGTATACTTTTGATTCTTCTTAGTCAAATGGCGGCCAATATCACCTTCTATTTTCATGCATTCCATTCATTGCATTGATGTGAATGAAGAATAAATAATTTTGCTTACGAGTCTCCTAAGATGGGCCTGTCAAACAAGGCAAGTTTCTGTAATCCAATTTCGCCTACTCCTCCAAATATATGTAACAGAGAACGCTGTACAAATATTTCCGCCGTAATATTAGTCTTACTACAAGTGTTCGGAAGCTAATGAAGTATAGCACCTAACACCCAGCACCTACGTAGAGGTTGACAATATGTAGTACAAAAATAGTAAAGCACTCTACTAAATCATTACATCACTACTTCTGTTCATTAAAGTGATTAACATTCATTGAACTGCCATTGGAGCATCCATAAGCATTAATGACTTGAATTACCCAAATACTCTTACATATACACATCCGAGCACAGTCCGATTTAGAAGCTGGACGAATTTCAGCAACGTTCCTCAACATCTGATATCCATTCTTCGACAACTTTATCTTAGTCTTACAATTCTTTCTATACAGTGCATTTTCCACTGCTTTTATTCGTATTATTGTTTTATTCATTTTAATCATTGAAGATTTTCTTCGATAATAATCATTATTTCAAATTAGACATAGTTATTGGAAACAATTTTATGCATTACTAAATTATTATTATTATTATTATTATTATTATTATTATTATTAATAATAATGAAAAGTGTCGCTTGCAGATGCAACGCTTCAATGGTTTTTTCTTGAGTAAATTGTTTAGAAAGGTAGTAGTAACTAATATTTCAATTTCTTAAAATAATGGACATTTCAGTGTGATAATATGTATATTTTTCTCGTATACATCTGCTTAGTATGAGAGATGTCTCGTGTTCACTTGATTCCAGTTCCGAGCTGGCGTGGCTCGCCACTGCTGTTTGTGTTGCGCTGCGCCGAGAGGGCCTCGCTCCCCATTTGAGCGCCGGGCGCCTGACCCCGTTCCGAGGCGTCGCCGCGGCATGGCCACCTTCTCATTTCGCTCGACGCTTCGCCCCCCTTCCGGCTCTTCGCTGCCGGCTCATTTTCCGGATTGTATTATGAAGGAACTTCTCTCTTCGAATACCTTTTGAATTCCCACGCTCTGCTTTTTAGTAGTCTACATTAAACAAATCTATCTGTCGAGACGGTAAAAGGGAATTCTTGGGAAACTAATTTATGAGTCCCGGTCGGCGTGTTGCTGAGCTCTGCAAAGGCAGCCCGTTAATTCCTCAAAATGTTCTCTCTCGATAACACCATAACTTTTCCGTGCGAATCGCCGGTCAATTCGAAGAGCTCCCTGGAAGAATAACGCCGAGGAAGAAAAGTGATTGTTCCCGCGCATTTCAGCTTTGCTGGAACGAAACCCGGATATCGGCTGACTTCAGTCCGAACGATTTTTTCTTCAATTTTTTTTCGCAATGTCCATCGGACGTTAACTAATGCGCAAAGCTTTTTTTT
>BOPP01000043.1:8054886-8070960 GCA_017312745.1 Gryllus bimaculatus
CATAGCCCTGGGCTTCACCGACTGCGGGGCGCAGAGATGCTCTCCGATCGTCTCTCTTGGAAGTTCGCCCCTCGAGCAGGCGTAGCTGCAATTATAGGTGCACTCCGGGCGCTGCGCTGCGCTCGCGATGCCCTTCGTCGTACAAACTCTCATCTCTACTCGAACTTCGTTCTAGCGTAATATTTTCGTCAAGCTACGAATATTTCCATTTGTCTAAACTTTGAGGCAAATGCCTGTTTCCGGCGTCGCTTATACTGTATTAACTATTTTGCCGCATTAAAGAACTGAATGTCGTAAAGTATGTGTATGGCAGATTATTATGTATTTTAAGGACGTGGGATAAAAATATATTTCAAGTTATGGAACAAATATCATTTTATGCAGGTACTTATGTATCTTTCCAATCTTAAATATAGGTAGTAAGTACTAGTAGGCGCCCTACTGTTGTTGCGTGATGAGCTAAATTTGTTGATTTATGAATATAGGACAACACATATTTGTCGAATTTTGCTTAAATACTTCCTTCAAGTAATACACCCTTCGATTTAAATCATGCGCCACTTTCAAGATACATAATCCGTGTAAGGTTATGTCTAGTTTGTATTACGAGTGGCCTGTTGTTGCGAAATTAGTAGTCTTTGCAAAGATGAATAAATGCAGAGATTGCAAAAACATGCGAAGATTTGTGGTGTCTGTGGATAGTGGGCAATGAGTGTGTTTGCTTTAGAATAATCAACATCTCCCTGAAAGGTTGTACTGTGCTACACACAACATAGTTTCCATTCCCGAATTTGAACTGTTAAAATTGAATTAATATTGTAACCTGTCCTAGAAACGCACTAACATGTAATCGCCGTTTTATGAGGAAGTAAATTTGAAAGCTTATTAATTACGCGCAATTATTGAAACTTTGGTTATTGGCTTAACGCGTGTACTCCACTCTCCCGAGAAGTGAAATTAATCCCTTTAAAACACAAGTTCATTGTGTCCATGTTAATCCGTGGACTCCGCTGCTTGGAGATATTGAGTGGCTTCGCGTTTCATCTGTTTACGGGAAAGTTACAGAATGAAATGTGTAATATTAAAGAAACACCACCTCAAGTGAATCACGCAACCGCTGCTGTTTAATTTTCTCCATATTTGTTAGTAGTTACGTCATAGAAAGTGTCTCGTGAGAGGAATTACATGCTCTTTGATAGAGAGATTGTTTCGAGGTGATGTCATTACTAATGAAGTTCCAATGAATTAATGTTGAATATTACGAGCTCAATCAAATCCTCCCTGCGTTGTATATTGTTAATTATTTTGTAATGAAGATCAGCATGATTTTAATATTTAGATACCATAAAATAACAGGGTAAAAATATTGTCAAATATATTATCTAGCGGTCATTGAATATTATTATAATAAGTAAAATTAGTGGCTTCCCCGGCAGTGAACACAACCACACGAAATGGAAAAAAGCATCTCGCACTCTGCTTAAGAACAATAAATAAAATACTCTCGGAAAACTGCAATAAATTAAATATTTTAACAAAACTGTCTTCACGAATACATCGATTCCAGAGTATAGTATAAATACAGTTCAACAGCTTTTTACATACTCAGAATATCAAAAAGTTCCGTAACGCAACATGAGAATAACAATTATTTCCTGGCGAACGGCCTCCTTCCGTGAAGCCTTGCTTTAGCATGTGTCAGCTGTGCTGTAAGCAATGGCGCACTTGAATGAAATGAAAATTCCGTCGGTTCGCAGGGTATGAAATTGGCGGAAGAACATACTTAAATATTTTTCTTACAATTTCTGAGCGCATTGGAATTTATTAGTATGGATTGCACCCGACATGAGACGAAATATGCCTTCGAAAGATCAAATAAAAGAATAGGAATTTATGTATCAATGACGAAATGTGAGGAATTTTGAACTAAGCTCATCAATGAACGAGTCTCAAGAAAGTGATATTTTGGTCAGGATTAATATGCTTTTAGACAGAGGCTAGATATGAATGGGTGAAAACCAGAACGGTATAAGTAACATTTTATAAATTCTACTATAAATTCTACAATATCACAGTAAAGTCGTGGTGCTTTGTTCCATCATTAAATCCACTGCATTTGAATTGTTCATTAAAACCATGAAAATACATTAATATATGAATTACATTAACATACTGAAAATACATTAATATACTGAAATATAGAGTAAAATAAATACGTTATTCTTAGGATATATAAAAGGTCACTTATAACGTTCTGATTTCACCCATTCATATTTTCCTTCAATTTCTGAGCGCATTGGAAATATAGTAATATAGTACATACCCGTAGTACCCATCAATAGAAGAAATATGTCTTTAAAGGATCAAGTAAAGTAATAGTAATTTATGTATCAAGGCAGTAATGTGTGCGTTTTGAACGAGGTTTATAAATGACCGAGTCCAAAAACTGCTACTTGTTTGTCGAGATGGATGTGCGTCTTTGTATATTGCGGTAAACCCTCGTTAGCACGAACATGTTTAACACGAATTTCGCCGTATTACAAACACAACTTGGGTCCCAGTAAAGGATTTATAACAATCGAATAACACGAATTTATACGACACGAACTCCAATTACTTGGTCCTTTGGAATTCGTGTTAATGAGGTTTTATTGTACTACTTAAAGTAATCATTTCTGCATTGCAATAAGGGCGTAAAAAATTGTATACGGAATGTAAACGTTATATAATCATACTGTAAACGTTACACAACTGTCACTATGCATTGTAACTAATCATAGAGAACTGAACTGTTTTGTGTATTATTGCGCAATATATTTGTACAATCTTCCAAACTAATCCGATAAAAAGTTTTTTTTTAGCCCAGTCGGAGAAATCTCAATTTAACGGAGAATTAACAGTTTATAAAATCTGTTTTAATAGATGTGTGCACAACAATATCTTTTATTACGTTTTTATGAAAAAGGCGACTGATCTGTGTGCAAATTAACCGAAGTAGACCATGGTTAGTGGTTTTGTCTCAAATAAGTCGTACTACGTGACTTCCAGTTTGGTGTTTGTGTATGCCTGGTATCGTTCGGTGTCACATCCATTTTTTTCTTGGTGGACGAAATGATTTTAGGGAAATAGAAACAAAACATTCCTATGTTGGATATGACGAAACAACAATGTACGTGGTCTCCCTGCCCCCATCGATTCATGAGGCAGCTTCACAGTTCCACAGTTTGGGGTCAGTGATTTGCTTAATCGGTGTTCCTTGGGTGTGAATAATGCGTACGGTATGTCAAACAGAAGCCCGGTCTTGGTACAGTGGCGGAGTTATTGAGGACTGGAACGGACTATTTCATCATGCAAGATGCGAGCTCTTACGCAGGTACTCTCCGGCGAATGGAGGGACGTTGCAAATGAGGAGAGTTACGCAAATCCACTTACGCAGTCGAGATTTGAAGTCCGAGGCTACTGCTCCAGGATCCCCTTGCAGGCTTCCAGAGGGAGCTCCATAAATCGTAATGCAACTCCCCTGGCGAACCCGGTTCCCGGGATGTTGGCTAATTTCGCACCCCGACAAGACGCCTTCCCCGTAGACTCCTTGCGTACGACGCAACCATTTTCTTTCTTTCTTTCTTTCTTAAGTAAAAAAATAGTAAAAACTCTATGTGACGTATGGAGAAGTAGTACCATCTGTGCACGAATTACATTGATTGTTATATCCATATGGCGTGTTCAGTCACACGTGAGATTAGATGTAGATAAATTCCTAAGCAGTTGTGCGTTATGTTAAAGGCGTTATTTATGGTAGAATGACAAAAGGTTACTAGATAAAAATACCTCGTATGATTCATTATGATCAGTATTTATTTTAAAACTTGGATTTCATATTCTAGCAAGTATGTACGAGTGAGTTTCACATTTATATTGTTACTTGTATTTCTGTATACTTTTGTATGATGTAGTCCTTTCAGAAAATGATCCTTATTTTCATAGAATTATGAAACGTATGAAATTATTTTCAGTATAGAGATAGTATTTCAAGAAATAATATTTCAATACTTTTTCTTAAATTGATTTCCCTGACTGAGAGCAGTCATCTTGTTGGGCCATGTTAGAGTGTGAGCGTTTTGGAAGAAATATATTGACGTAATCCAATTCTTTTATATACAATGATATGTTATTAGAACAATATTCTGGTAATAACTACTAAGTTTGTTGAATGAATCCTTTCTTGTGGTTCATATTCTATTACTGTTTGTCACTTCAAATACACATACCTCGAATTGGCAATATGTAACCAGAGAATGAACCTAATATCCGTTAGGCGGAGTTACATTAACGATGAGAAACGGAGGGGCCTCTCTCATACGCAAGTCCATATTGCCATCAGTGTATCTATTACCAGTACTAGTATCAGTGCTCATATGAATTGGTATACCTGTTAACTTCGTTCACGTTAATGACATATAGACAGAAAAGATCTGCATCATTAAATATATCCACTAAATTGAATTTGTTGTTGATAGCTCACACTTTCGAGTTCAACAAGCATGATATTTTTCCCAATGCAAACCGATGACATGTGAAAATACGCGTAATGTTTAGAAATGTCCAGAAAATTAATAGCTTAAAAATGAAAAGTTTAAAGGCCATTCGGTGTTAATTTTAGCCAGTTCCACAAATTACATTTCATCGATTCTTTACATTGGCTGAAAAAAGTGCATGAGGGATGGAACACGTGTGTAAGTAGTAGTGGCAACAGAAGCGATGGAAACATTCTTTTTGGACTATTGCTTCCAAGGCTGCTCTACGCCCCCACCCTACCCCAATTTATAAGTAGGGCCGTTTTAACACCTTCGGGTTCTCTTGGGCCTACATTAATTTGGGCCCCCTACTTTTACTTTCACCACCCTTAATTTAAAAACAAGTTTTGTTAAAAATTCAACTTTTTATCACTGAGAGACATCCTCCCATCAGCCAGCAACATTTTGTATTATAATGTTATCCAATTATGCGCGACACTCCACTCCGTTGTGCCCACTTTTTGCTTATAGTTTAATCCTACATCACCATTTTATACTTTTTTTTATATTTTTGCAACTGTCAGTTTTAAATATTTTTTTACCACGAATTCTCGGCTATCCGGGAGACGCCGCGTCGTTGGCTGGGGTGCCTGGGCACCCCAGCCAACGACGCGGCGGTTCCCGGATAGCCGAGAATTCATGGATTCGAGCCGCGGAAGCTTACGTACAAATTTTTTACCACGCCCCGCGCGATTTGCGGTTCCTCATGCTTGTTTGTCGTGTGCGAAACTGCTATTTTTTTTACAGCGTGCGAAAAATTGAGAAGCGTGTGCGAAACATCTGTAATGACTCGCATTCGTTTTTCGTCTTGACGAGATCTTTGTTTATTATTTACAAACAATAGTGTTACGACACTAACGAGAATCCATTTTCATTTGCACAAGGAAGTTAATATAAAATTTATTCCTTTACATGACGCATTGCGCTTCGCTCACGGCGAGTTAAAAAGCGGTACACGCAACACGCCCTAGGAACTTCTCTCACTGTTCTCTTTGCCGCCCTCGTTGCGCTCGGGCGACCGCCTCGACTCCTTGCCCACCTGCTCCGCGCCCTTCTTACGTAAACTACCTAAGTTACGTACTATCGAGGCCCTTCAGCAGTGGCGGCCCAGGGGCCGGGCCCTTCGGCCCTGTCTAGAAGCCAGTGGGTCTCGTTAGTTTTGTTTTGGTTTTGAAAAATATACAAAACACCAGCAATACCTTGCGTAACGTTATAATTACATAATGACATGCGGAATAAGTGCGTTCAACATCCTCCTTTCGTATTCAAATCACCTACGCCCGGCATTGTAACAGCATCGTTGCATATTTAGCAGCAAACCGCAGTCTTTCACACTATGCCCACCACACGCCCGTCGGGTCCATTTCTCATTATACAATCGAGATTAAACAAAATGTAGAGGGAAATTTGAGCGATCCTGCGTTATGGTATCTCAAGCAAGTAACTAACGAGTGATAATAGTTGGATGTAGGTCTCAAGAAACTGGAGGTTGGAAATGCTGAATTAAGGAGTCATACGACTTGCTTATTGTTATTACGATTCAAAAGTATACTTGATTGTACAACATCCCTTAATGAATTTCACTGTAGGTAAATGGACAAAAAACGGGGGAAAATGTGGAATTGGCAAAGGACATGGGCGGGGAAAATATAGTTTCTGGTATCAGTACGAAGTTGATACAATTTATTGATCATTTTGTGTCAGGGAATTCGTTGCTTGAATTTGTCATCCTGTTCCTCACCCCCTCCCTAGTTTTAGCATCAGCGTGCGATCGTAGTTGCAGTGCATGCGATCTTACAACGAAACATTCCTGAATAAACGAAGCCATTCCGACGATCTTGCAAACTTCAAAAATTGACATATTCAGATATTTTTATAACATGCCGTGAATTGCAATAGATCTAGTGCGTGTCAAAATCTTGTGGAAACCCTGTGTGTTCCTATGAGACTGAAAAAAAAAGAAGAAGAAAAAACGCTTAGCGCGCGAGGCCTGACCTGGCCGGCAACGAATTGAGAGGTTTCGTTAGGAGCACTGTTCCGTGACGGATTAACAATCTTCAAGTGGAATCGAACAAACACGATTTATATCAAAACTTCTATTTTCCTCACCGATATTTGAAAGCATTTGTAACATCGTAATTTCGTTTGTTAATCGGTCCCTTGTTTTAGGATGGTGAGTATTTTAGATCAGAAAACACTAATGACTGTTGGAACTTCATAGCAGTAGCAAGGGCAGGGGTGTTTAAGTACAGGAATTGTTCAGTAACTTAGTTGAGTCTTCGTTCTGGATTCGAAACATTTTTCTTGACATTTCTATCAATGCCCTTTATCAACTTTTTTTATTGGCCAATCGTCTGGTTTGCTTGAAAGTTAGTATGAAAACATCACATACAGTTTTTACAATTTTTTGACTAAATAAATCTAAATGGAAACATTAATTTTATTATATCGGTTGGCATTTGCGCTTTCAGGTCAGGCCAGAACTTTGAACCGTGCTCAGAGGAAGATCCACGGTTTGCCTATTAATAGTCACATATTAAATTTTATTTTAATAATATCATAGTTCAATTTAATTTAATTGATTGAAATCAATTGTACTTTTTAGAGAACTGCAAACAAAACCCGTTTTCAGCACCATTTTCTTTAGTATTGCCTTTGAGAGATTTTACTAAATATTCTGATGGTTAAGTTGGGTTTACACTGTTTAAATACAAATGTTCTAGGCGTAAATTATTCTTCACAAAATAATTTAGAATCCTGTTTTCAGTGAATCGTTTGCAAGGTTTACAGGAATATCAGTCAACTGTATTACATGAGAGATGAACTTAAATTGCAACGGAGAATACGCAACGAGATACTCTATTCACGTTGTGTTAATGTTAAATATTTACATCGGCATACTCAAGGCGGCTTGGAGTGCTTCAATTTTTATAACTAAAATGTTTGTACCTCAGATATCCTTTCGATTAATTCCGTGTTTTCACTTAATTCATGGAGATTAATGTAAAATTATTTAGTGTGATCACATTTGAGATATCGTTATCTTTTCATGAATGCTGCATTTCGACTTAATTTTTTTCTCTTCGATCTTGGCCTCACGTGGTCGGCCAGAAACAATTTGTCTCGTGGTGTGTACTGCTTTTTCTCTTCTTCTTGTCTCAGAATTTCTTCCTTCTCTTGCTCATCTTCGTTCTCTCTTGTGATCATGTATTAGTATCTCTTGTATTATAATTTCCTGGCACAACCATTGAATTCATCAATTTTCTTGCAATACAACTCTCTGATCCAGATCGCTTTTAAATTGAACCGAATTTCAATATCTTCCCTTGTTACCTCATCACATTCTTTGGCCGTTTTAAGGTTGAAAGTGAAGAATTTTCATTAATCTACATCCACTCACTGTATGAGAGGCCCAATACAATTAAAGCATTCTTTTGCGTGCCGTCTTTGTAATCTAGTAGTAGATTTTTAGTTAATTGTTATTTATGCACCAAGGGCTTCATAAGGGTTCTAATGACTTCGGGCGACGAAAATCCCGACGAGCTTTTGGCCCGAGAGCTTTTTGTCGCACACTCGGTCATTAGAACCAGGTAGACACCGGAATACATACGTAATTTTACTTTTACGTAATTTTAATTATTCAGATTGACGTATTTACTAATTAAATAGTGAACGTGATTCGGTTTGTGTGTTTTCATATTCCCCCCGCCCCCCAATTCCGTCCGTAAGTGAATATGCTCCATTCAACTCTTTTCATATTTCCCTCGTAACCATGATCCTCTCTATCCAGGTAACTTAGGCAGTGTATATTGAAGGCAATACAAGCAATATTATTTTTTTTCAATTTCGATTCAGTGGGCGTCCCTAGCTGAATTCTTTAACTACCCTCCGTGAAGTCACGAAGGTTAAGCAATTCGAGGTATCGTGTGTTCCTTATTGGGTGACCGTATCGAAAGCCCGGGACCTGAAAGCGCCGAGCCCCTGGCCGCAGAGATAAAAAAGGCAATGACCGACTACGAGCGACAATCGCTTAGTAGATTAGAGGAGGATTACTCCAAACATTGGATGCCAATATGTAAGAATATTGTTGCGAATTGTAACAGGATTGTTATATTAATTAAGCTTGATATTGAAAAACATTTTAGATTGAATGTGTTTTAAAATCTAAAGAGTACATAAAAAAATTCGTTTTGTCTCAGCTTCAATGTAATGTCCTCATTGATTCTTGTCTCATTTTCAGGTGGGTGCTGTCGTTTGCTCCTCTTGCGAGGTTGCCATATCGTAGTAGTCCTGTACTATGAACTTACCATCAGTCAGGTAAAATAACGGCCAAGTAAAGCTGAATTTTTCTTGGGCACAATTTGCAGATGAACATTAAGTCCGTGTATTAGTGCAACCCAGCTCTCTTCTCAAATTCCTCGCTGCGATTCAGCACTTCTTTTTCCCCTTTTCGCGCCTTCAGGTGGGACGGCAGTTTTCTTGGTGGCGCCGTACATGCTGTCGGGGCGCGTGCGTCAGGCATTGCAGAGAAATTCTTCCACGACCAGAGTTCATTGTCTTTCTGCTAATTTAACTCACTGTCTCCGCGCGTAACAAGTTATTACGTGAATGCGAGAGTTTGCGCACAGCCTTTCTAACGTCAACCGAACCCAGTGATTAGAAATGATGAGCAGCATGTTCCTTCACCGTCACGGTTGTATGCACATGTGCTAAGTCAAAGACATGTATTATGTTATTTCGTTTCAATCATTTCATTGCATTGTCATTTCAGAAAGAAATGAGTTATCTCAAAACAGAGGATGTTTGACTTTCTTTAAGAGAATGGCTGGTCCGGAATTAACGCGAAATAACCGGTGTTCTTAAATACGTAGAAACAAGTGTTTTGGTGTAATAATTTATACCAAAGGAAATTTAACAAATAATAAAGATTGAAAGCATAAAAGTTGTAACCAGAAATTGAAATAGGAAAAAGAAAAATTTTGCACAAAATACGAAAAAGTTTGTATTTTGTACTAAAACTAAAAGGTTATTAGTAAAGTTTTTGAGATAATAAACACCGGTCGAACGGAGATTTCACAGATCGCGATTTTCACTTGTAGTGTAGATTTAGAGAAGAAAATGATTACACCTTGTAACCGCTGAGCGTAGGTGAGCTCTGAGGTTATCCATGCGCGCGCGAGAAATCTGAAGTATCAAAACTGGATGACCCGTAACAATGCGTAATTGCTATTCACTCGTTTACTTTCACTTCAATAAAGCTAATAACTATATTTGTTCGTTTTGCCTAGAGAACAGAGGAATGTACAGTGCACCAAAGCGTGTGGATAGCAACTATCGGGACGAAAATAGACAGCAAGGGATCGTCGATTCTGCCCATGCAATTTCACATTCACTTCCAGTATGTAAATTTTACCCCGTTAACACCCTGCGAGTTGCCCGTTCGCCTTGCTGGCTGTTAGCGAGTGTGGGCGCTTGGCTGTACCTCAGGTGGTGTATAGAGATTCTGTCGACCAGGCGGAAAGTGCTTCGTGAACTATTTTTATTTATTGCAAGAACTGCTTACACATAATTTTTCATGTGAATGGATGAGTACCAAAAAAATGTATTGTTTCAAATCTCAATAATGCCAACATTTTCCTAGAAGATATATGCTATTTCATTAACACTAATATATATTGATGCAGTTAATGGTTCAGGACTACGCTTTGTTTTACAGATCGTACGTTTCTCATTTTCTGCAAAAGAGCTTGAAATTGCTTCGTTACAGTGTCTCTGGAAGAGAGAAAAGTACGCTTATCAAAATGGCGCAGTTCCAATTTCAAATGAACTCTTTATTTTGAAAACTGCAAATAATTTTCCCTTCAATAAAAGTAATTTATAAAATAATGTTTCCCAAAAAAACAGCGTCAATTCCCCCCCCCCCTAATTTTGTGTCGCATAGGGCAAAGTAGACAAATGGTACAGGTTTCATTTTTTTTGAACTCTCTACATTTTCAAAAACCCCAAAAGTTATAAACAATTCGAGTACATATGTGCTGCTGAGCTCTACTAGTTTTGTATTACCTTGTTCACTTTCTCTTTTTTTGCTTCTGTAATACAAACATACTTTCTTGGCATATCACTGCGACCGTTTCAGCTCATAAAGGTTTATTGCGGTCATGATTGTGGATATTTTCTTTTGCATGGCAGCTCAAATGTCAATTTAAAGGAATGACTATGTATCTCAATACACGTGTAGGTAGTTTCATACAAAAAATCGCTTTACTTGTAACACTTAATTATAATGAATGTTTAATTTTTGATAATCGGTTGTGCATTGTTCTCTCACCTACCACCAATTAATCCGCGCGCCGCAGCGGGGGTGAGGGCCTCGGCAAGGCGGGCGGCCCCGGCCGTGGAGACAAACGATCGGAATTAGGACCGGCTGGTCGCGAAGCGCCTGACAGGGCGGCGGCGCCTCGCGTTGCGGTCGGCTTCTGGGGCATCTGCACTTGCGGGGGTCGGTTCATTATGTACCAGCTGAGCTGTTTAAGCCAATTTACATGTACCCGGGACACGTCATAAATAATCTCCCGGGCGTTCGCCCCCGCGGGAGGGCGAGACGCGGCGCGGCGCAGCTAGCCGGACTGCCCGCCCGCCCCCGCGATTTCAGCCGCGTTTTCGCCCTCGCTCTACCTTTCGGCTCGGGCGGCCTCTCTTTAACCTCGCCCCGCCAGGCAAAGCGCCTTATCCCACCACGCCGCGGTAACAAGCTGTCGCTATCTGTGCCATATTGGGAATCGCGAGAAGGAAGAGCCGGGGCGAGATGATGCGCCCTGCTTCCTTCCCCGCCGCCCGCCCCGCCCCCGCCGCCGCGGCCCTTATCGCCGGGCCGGCCCTCGCCTGCGTTGCGGCGTCGACGGTCCAACTCCTCCTCAACGGCTTCCCGTTGCTGCCCTCCCCCTGCCCGCGCCCCTCCGCCCTCTGCGCGCCCTCACGCAGCCCGGCCCAAAGTCGATGCAACTCTCAACTTGCCCCACGATAGCGGAATCTGCGCTCTCTCGCGCCGGAGGCGGGCCGCCCTGCAAGTTCTTAATTCCGATATTTATCTTTTGGTTTTATGAAGTGCGTCGTTGCTGTAGAGGCCTGGTGCCCGATGCCCCGCCCCCACCCCCGTCCGGCGTGGGAGGCACCCGCTGGGCGGCGAAGCCCTTGTTTCCGCGGCACCCTCTATTTGATGTTTTGCTGGCAATTCCCGTGGACCACACTTCAACCAGCTAGCTCGCTCGTTTCACAAACCGCGGGTCCAACCCACCGTTTTGGAACGGGTACGTATATGGCGTGTCAGACCTGGGTGAAACGTGTCTAACGGTATGATGCTGTTCTACCCGTATGAATCGGGTCGAAGTTTTTAACGGGTACCCGAATGGAACGGGAAGAACGATTCTGACTGCTACCCTTATGGAACTGTTCTATTGCACTTTTGTGAAATGCTATGGACATGGAAGGTAATTAAGTAGAACAAACACTAACATTTCTGAGTTAATTTTTTAAATTTATAATCAAATAATTATTCTCTTTGGCTGTTTATGAGAAATTCACATACTTTTTCTCAATTGAATAAACAAACCAAGTGAAACAAAATTACCCGTTTATTCGAGAACTGAAGACGAGACAATGTCTACAATATCGCGTACATAGACGCAACACGAAGTGCCTTGTCACGCTGACTTATCGGAGCGTATAAAAATCCAGAATGATTGGGACGATATGATACAGCCGACGCGCATGATGCGGCTACCCGATGCGGGATTTGATTGCGGTTCTTTACGATACCTGCATATATGGGTCTTGGATACCCGCACGACCTAATACCCACAAAAGGTACTATCACTAGCGTGTTGCTCCCCGATCTTCACTGAGGGATCCTCCGATCATCTCCCACTCGAGAATGTTCTGAGAAGGAAAATAATATTCATTGTTGAATGTAACGATGTTCTCACAGGGTCTCATATGTTATGTTATATGCTGGCATGTTATCATACCTTCGTGATATAAAAATAATAATTATTTGTATTCGCCAATTTAACAGATTATATTTGAGAGGGGAGTATTCAATTAACAAAATGTGTTAACATAAAGTGTAACAATATGTTTTCAATTAACAAAAATAAAGTGAAGCCAAAATTACAACACAATTTTTTGCGGAGAGATTAAGCAAACCCTTTAATTTTTAAGGTAAAGACGTTGAATAATTTAAACAAAAAATTCCGTTAATATGCAATTGACACTATATCTAATTTAATGTAATTCTGGCTTTTGTGAAAATCTTCTAAGAAAGTCTAGAATGTTTCCAGTGGTATTAATTTAATATCACACACAGAAATAAGTGACTTCGGTATCGTGTCGCGTAGAAAAACGTCCATTTCACAAACAAATGCGTTTGTACATCACTGACGATCGATCAGATGCGGCTTTGGTAAAATCTGGTGGTATGAGGTTTCGAATTTTAATGCAAAAGTGGCTTGGGCTCTGCTGACGCCCTATAAGAGATTGCATGTTATTGAAAAGAAAGCTTCTAGGAAGTATTTCAACGCACCAATATATTTTAATCTGCTGGTAATGGTAATGAAATTTCTAAAGAAATTAGGCATATATCCCCTACGTATAACACACACATGGTTTAAACATCTCCATCTCGCGAGTTCAATTTGGCTTCGAAGCGGGGAGTTACTGAATGTCAACGGAAAACTGGAAGGTATTACGAGCTGTAAAATGCACAATTTTTGTTGTACTAGCAGTTTTTGTTTCATTTACTGTTTTTTTTGGAGGAAACGAAACACATCCGTATAATGATGAGTCGAATGGTATATCACTGCGAGTCCATTTAGAAAGTCATTTAACATTCTAACAATTAGTCTGTTTTAGTAAAATGACTTGTATCCAAGATACATCATTATCATTTTACGTCAAAAATTAAATGAAATAAATGAATATATGTTTGAGAATTCGTAAACTCTTATGCTTGTTGTCAATGGCGCTATTGATATTATATTTTGGACTTTCATTGCAAACACGAAAATACTGAAATGAATATATATATATATATACATATATATTATATATATATTATATATATATATATATATATATATATATATATATATATATATAAACTCGCGATGCGAATAATATTGCTATTGCTTTTGGTGGTTTAATTTTTTGTGTGACCTTTAGACAAAAGACGAATTAGCACTTGTCCGCGAGCCTGTGATTCGATTAATTTACCTCGCCGCCAGGTCATTCACGAGCAACTCCATTCTTAGCGTCCGCCGGGGGGCATATTCCAGGGCAGGCCAGAACGCCGCGGGCGCGCACAATGGCGAGCGCGGTGACTCGTTTGACGCGCGCTGCCGCCGCTCGCCAAGTGATTTCCGCGCACGTATTTCAATTCCCGGGTCCCGGCGGCGCCAGCTGACCGCACCGCCCACGGCCTTGGTCCCTCGCCGCGTTCGAACTAATCCAATATTCGCGCGACGCGGTTTCGCGCCCGTGGGCGTAGGCGCGGCGCGGCGCGGCGCGGCGTGGGCGCGCGCTTTGAAACGCAGCCCGCCCACGCGGACGTCGCCTGCGCCCGAACAGCGCGGCGGCGAGGAAATAATCCGTCCGTGGGGCGTGTGGTTCCTATGGCCGCTCCTGAAGTCCCTTGTCGAGGAATCACCGTATTGTACTTTGCTTGCTCCACTTTTACTAGGAAGTCACTGGAATGAATCGACCGCCAATATTACATTTTAACCCGGGGTGTCATCGCATACATAGAAAATGAGGTTTAAGACGCTTCAAAGGGCCAGCCCCTGAACTGTTACATAGTTATGATTTTGTGCGTAGTGAACATTGTAATTTAATTGCACGGAAAATCAAATTTTAATTTTAATTGCACGGAAAATCAAATTTTAATTTTTACTTGGTAGTGGAATTTTTATTCCGTATATTTCGTATATTAGTGAATCGTATATTCCTTCAATTTAAGTTTACTAAATGTAAAAAGACGTCGAAGATTCACAGTGGTCTCATTTTGTAGAATATGTCGTTAGAAACGTAACATACGTCCAAGGACATGAAACAATGGTTTTGACGTTCTAGGACGCATAGTTTCGGAGTTATGTACGATGATAACGTGTGTTGCGGGGCGAAAGCATGGGCTTTCGCGAGTGGAGTCAATAAAATACTTGGCTGTCGAGGAGACGCAGCGTGCTATGGATAATTGCCAGCGGTTCGGCCATCATACTGCGATCTTCCTCGGAGCGAAATGGCGGTGGTGGACTGCACATGGGCGTATAAACATAAATTTCTGTGCATATTGCCCGGTGCCCGTTGTCTCCATCCGGGTAGAAGAGATCTCATTCTTTATAAACCCCTGCAAAGTACACAGCTTCGCATTTCGCCCTGAAGAAGGTTGCTGAAACTATGCGTAGGACGCGGCGTCTCCCGGATAGCCAAGTATCTATGTGTGACTGTTTCCCTCCAATTACCATCATCTGCGAACTTCGGTTTGTTTGCCTTAAATCTGTTTGATACAGGATACTGTGTGGTAATTCACCACTCCATCCGTATCACACTTGTGGCGATGATGTCTTAATAATGGCACAAAAGTGACGCATTTCCTTAGCAGGGATAGTAAAGTGAAGGGGAGTTAGAAGTAAATGATACCAAATAGTAGAATATTTGTTGTTTAATAAATTAATTGTTTGTTTAATTAATTGTTTTTAATATATATAACGTACTTGCCCCCCCCCCCAATACACGCAGTATGCAGCAGTTGGCTAAGTATTTCTAAATTGATCTTTTTCCCATTTTTTCTCTTTAGAATTCTTTCTTCGCTTTTGCACCATTATGTTTATTTTGTTCACAGGCATTTTTACCCTTTTATCAGACTGTCAGATAACAGGAGGTACATACAATATGATTGTAAGAAAACTATATTTTAATTGGGTATTATTTTATGTATACACATCCGTACGGGTTATAGATTAAATGTTTTTAATTCCGCAGGAAATCTTATCATTCATATTTTTCCCCTAACTCTTCCCGTAGACTTCTCTACGTAGTGTAATTGCACATTTCACGTGTGCCCCATTCTCACCCCTTCTTTACATTGTATGTCCTTGCTCAACTTGGACGTATATACGAGTAGCTTCTTTTTTGTATGCAAATCTTTTTTCACTGCCCCCTTTCACTTGTAGCCGTCTAGTGTATCATTTTGTTCCTACTTTTTGCCATGATCCCCAGCCCGGGCTCCCGTCGCAGCTTACGCATCGCGTCCTAGTCCGCGTTTGCGGCTCCCACTACGATATTCGTCGTGCACCGACCCACGTGCCACCCGGGGGATCTACGCATGCCTTCCGCCCCGCCTACGCTCCGCCCACGCTCCGCCCACGCTCCGCACCCGCTCCACCCCTTATCCACGCTCGTTTGGCCCCTCGCTCTGCCCCCGCGTCACACCCGCTCCACCCGCGCTCCA
>BOPP01000043.1:8071133-8081829 GCA_017312745.1 Gryllus bimaculatus
CTCGCCCCGCCTCCTCGCCCCCGCTCCGTCGCCCCGCTTCCTCCCCCCGCTCCTCCCCGCTCCTCCCCCCGGCTCTCACCCCGCTCCTCCCCTCTTCTCGCCCAACTCCTCGCCCTGCTCCTCGCCACCCCTCGCCCGCCCCTCGCACGTCCGCCCCTCTTCTTCGCCCAGCTCCTTGCCCGGTCCGCCGCTCTGCTCTCGCCCCTAGCTACTCGTCCGCTCCTCGGCCACGCTCCTCGCCCGCTCCTCGCCCGCTCCTCGCCCCGTCCTCGCCCGCTCCTCGCCACGCTCCCTCGCCCCGCCCTCGCCCTTGCTTCTCGCCCTGTACTCGTCCCGCTCCTCGCCACGCTTCCTCGCCCCGCTCCTCGCCCCCGCTCCCTCGCCCTGCTCCTCCCCCGCTTCTCGCCCAACTCCTCGCCCCGGTCCGCGTCTGCTTCTCGCCCCCTGCTACTCGTCCGCTCCTCGCCCGCTCCTCCCCCCGCCTCCCTCCCCCGTTCCACCCCCGACTCCACCCCCCCGCTCCTCGCCCCGGCTCCTCGCGCCCGCTCCTCGCCCTGTTCCTCCCCCGCTTCTCGCCCAACTGCTCGCCCCGCGTCCCGCTTGCTTCTTGCCCCTGCTACTCGCCCCGCTCCTCGCCCGCTCCTCGCCCGCTCCCGCCCCCGCTCCTCCCCCGCTCTCCCCCGCTCCTTCCCCCGCTCCTCCCCCGCTCTCCCCCCGCTCCTCCCCCCGCTCCTCCCCCGCTCCTCCCCCCGCTCCGTCCCCCGCTCCTCACCCCGCTCCTCCCCCCGCCTTCTCGCCCAACTCCTCGCCCTGCTCCGCGCCACCCTCGCCGCCCCCTCGCCACGCTCGCCCCTCTTCTCGCCCAGCTCTTGCCCCGGTCCGCGCTTGCTTCTCGCCCCTGCTACTCGTCCGCTCCTCGCCACGCTCCTCGCCCCGCTCCTCGCCCCGCTCCTCGCCCGCTCCTCGCCCCGCTCCTCCCCCCGGCTTCTCGCCCAACTCCTCGCCCCGGTCCGCGCTCTGCTTCTCGCCCCTGCTACTGCGTCCCGCTCCTCGCCCGCTCCTCGCCCGCTCCTCGCCCGCTCCTCGCCCCGCTTCCTCGCCACGCTCTCCGCCCGCTCTCGCCCCCCGTCCCCTCTGCTTCTCGCCTGCTACTCGTCCGCTCCTCGCACGCCCCCCCCTTCTCGCCCAGCTCCTCCCCCTGTCACGCTCTGCTTCCTCGCCCCGTTCCCGCCCTTGCTACTCGCCCCGCCCTCGCTTCGCCCTGAAGGCTCATCGCCACCTCCTCACCTGCTCCCGACCCGCTCCACCGCCCCGCTTCCGCCCCGCTTCCCGCCCGCTTCCCGCCCCGCTTCCCGCCCCGCTTCCCCCCGCTCATTTCGTCGCCCCGCCCCTCGCCGCTCGCGCCCCACTTCTCGCCTCACCCCTTCCGTTCGCTGCTCCTCGCCCCGCCCCTCGCTCACTCCTCGTCCCGTCGTGCCACCTTCTTTGGTAAATCTCGTCGCACCGCCTCCACCCCACCTCGCGAAGTCGTTTTCTTGCAGACGGTTTTGCAGTGCCCGTGTCTTAGGGTTCATCTCGTTGTGTCATATCCGAAATTGCAAGCTGCACTATCGTCTGCAACTCATCTGTTGGGGGCAATGATTTATTAAAGGTGATAGTACCGGAATCTAGCCCAAAACTTCCTAATTGGTTCGTGGTGAAATTAGATTAATTGCGTCGGGTTACCTCTCATCTACACATCGTTTTCCAAAATTTTTTTGGGTGTCAAAAGCGTCCAATCACGTTCCTATATTAATATCAATCTTCGAGTGTTACTAGCATTGTTCCAGTCACTCACAATGGCAATTCGAGTTGGCGTCACAATGGCGTTCCTGTAGCTCATGCATTGTACATGAAGGAAAACTATTACAGCGTGACACAATTACTGCAGCACATAAACTACAACAATTGAATGTACCTAGAATACATGAAATTTTGATGTTTCCTGTGTTTGGGGGACGGTAGGGACAAGGGTAATTAGTATGTGAAGAAGGTTTGAACACTTAGTAATGTTCTGGAACCACAAAGAACGTAATTCAATACCCATAAATAGAATCTACAAATCTGTTTACCGCCTCTGCGCGTAAAGTTAGGTTTATGAAGGAAACTGAATCAGCTTTTCATAGGCCCAAACACACGCTCACTTCCTCAGGATGAGGCATTTGAACGCATCGGCGAGAATGGCAAAAGTGTAGTATGACGTACATATATACTTTGATTAAAAAACATTTCTATAAAAAAGGGAAAATTTTATTGAGAATATCGTAGAAGAGCTGCTGACATGATAATATTAACTGGATTGTAATGTCTTTGAATGACTTCCTTAGTTGTAATGTAATGTTGTTATTGATGATCGCGGATAACGATATCATGAAGGTATCGCAACAAAACTGGCGAGACATAGGGGAAAGCGGAGTCCATAAATGCTGCTTAGATTACTGATGGTTATCATTATATGATATTTCTGGAACCATTTACAATAGACAGGTCAAGAAGGCGCGGTTGCAATGGATCAGTGCATATACGATAAAAGCAAGTGTGTTATATCCGATACAAGAACTAACAAAGCAAAGTAATTCGCGGCCTGGATTTGTCGTTAAGGCTAAAGTGGCGTAGCTGCCTCGGTTTGAAGGACCGCGAGTTCGAATCCCGCCTCGGGCATGGATGTTTGTGTTCTCCTTACTTTTTTCTCTACAGTTACCAATCACAGTGGTCACTATGTATCCTAGAAGTTAAAAAGCGACTTTAGTAAAAATAAAATAATTGTCATATTTGTACACAGTAACACATTGACTATAGAATTTATCATATTTCGATTCAGGGACAAATTAAACCTTCACTTTTGTACAGCAGTGATTTTATTAAAGGTTGGTCGCATTTGATCTGATGCAGTTTTCCTTGTTGCATTTCCTACATTATATTTTTCATGGCGTTTAATACTATAGGCCTACTGTAACTTTCGTACCTCTGAATCATTGGTGTCAAATTATCGTAACTATCAGCATTCGTGGTGTGCTTGCTAATAAGCAACGATTCTAAGTTTGGTCGGATTGTCCACACCGCCCGAGCGCTTCCAAATGAATTTTGTCGCGGAGTATTCCGGTTCGATCCGAAGCGTCACGGGTCTGCGGCATACGCTATATTTTTTCCTATCTTGGCTATACCAGCGATTTGCAAATAACTCGAAGCTGTGTATTGCATAGCAAGTCTGTGCGCAATCACCCCCCGCATTCATTGCTTGATTTCGTTAAAATCACGCCCGCCCTCCATCGAAGCCACTCGGCATGGCGCTGCCGTCGCCGGGCATTTTTCATGTCTGTTTGTAATTTATTAAATCGGAATAAAGGCCTTAATTGTGTTTAATAAAAGGAAATTTAATTAATTGATTGTTATGCGCGATGGGGTGGAAACCTTTCAGCGGAATTAGTTTGAACGGCGTGCCGCCTGTCCGCGCGTGGCCGCCGTGTGGGTGGCGGCTTGTTTGCATTCGGCGCGTGTTGGCTCGCGCGTCGAGGCGGGTATCGGACGTGATCCGCGGCATTTGGAAGCCGCTCGTTCCGTCCGGCGAATTAATCGCGTGTTTGTCTTTCGGTGCCGTCTAGCGCGGCCGCGAAACGCGGTTTCAATGTTTTCGGCGGCCCCGATTGCTATGCATCTGCCGACTTTGTGTTCGGGTTCTGACTTTCACTGCTGTCCTTTACCCGGGTTACAACACTCGAGAATGTCAGTTATTGACGTTATCCGTGTAAAACAAATACGGAACTCAAAAGTTTTTCTGTTAATAAGATTTTTGTTAACTCATATGTAGATGTTACGATAAATGATTCTAATTTAAGTCAATATCATTTTACAGGGAGGCTTTTATCTTTGGTCGTTATAAGGGCATGCAGTAGGTGACAATCACTGGTGTGAATACGGCGAGACCTCTGCTCTATAAGCAATACAATTAGCTAATATGTTGTTTTTTTTCTTTCGCGAATAAGCCGATGTGGGCCACGCGGGCATGCATCCTGCATTCACCGCCGCTCGGTTACATTATCTCAGTGGCAGGTGCTTGTAATTTTATCATGGGGATCAGCATTTTAGCTAGATCCGTTTTTTATCCCCCACGGTTGTTAGCCTCGGGGGTGTGGAATATGAAATTATCGTGAGAGATGAGAGGTCGACTCACACATACAGACATGCACAAACACACCCATGCCCGAGGCGGGACTCCAACCCGCGATTGAGAACCCGGTCCGAGACCGCAACGGCACTGCTGCCTTAGCGATCTCTGCCATGTTCTCGGCTGTGTGTTTTGTTTATTGATTTTTATTTCAGTAGTTTCCCGGGCGCTTCTTTGCCTGAGAGTCTAATATGTACGTTTTAGAGAAAATAGTCTTATAGTTGTATAAAAGAAATAGAATGATTGTGGGAGAGTGATTTCGAAATCCAATTAAGTTGATAACTTAATTTTTTTATAAACTTTCAGTTTTCATCTTGTATATATAAGGGACCAAAAGACAGATTCGTGAACACTTCATAATGATGAACAAGGGTGTATAAAAATGTTTCCAAAAGAGTCACACCGCCCAAAAACAGGATTTTCTGGAATTAAATGGTGTACGCTGCGGCACCAACCAGCGCGCTGCAGCGTTGTCGCCTGTGCGATGTGCGCGCTGGCGGAGCAGCGGCCCACGGCCGGTCGTTGGTTCTGATCATCGAGGTCACCGTGCATTTATACGTAATTGCGCTATCTTATTGCAAATCCCGGATCCGTAACCCGATGGTGTCCGGTGGTTATTTGACGATGTTCTCTGTGCTGACGCTTCTCGTTGAGGTGGCCTGTCTCCAATTATCTGCCGGCGAGTAAAGGAGCAAACAAAAGAAAAGGAAAACATGTTCTCCACGGCCATTCCGTGTCTAATATGCTTCTCATTTGCATGCGCTGTTTAATTTTCAAACGCAGTAAGGCGTAATGGGCGATGGCTATCTACAACATTCGAACTTATTTGACGTGCGTTTACGCGGAAGCTTTGGAGAGGAACAATTGCAACGATTGTGTGACTCCTAATGTACAGTAGCTCTGCGATTTTTGCTATATTTAGTGGCGTGGTTTGCTGTCAGTTCGAGCGGTGGTTTCAATTCGGTCGCCTGTACACGTCTCTGTTGCTTTGCGAATAAATGATACCTGCTTGCCGCCAGCCTGCTCGGACTTTTCCGCGAACGGAAAAGTAGTAAGTGGGTGTCTGCGCTCGCCGTTTTTTTTCTTGAGAAGCCGTCGTCGCCGCTGCCGCCACTGCGCCTCCGCGCCGGCACGCGCAGCCCCGCGGCGGAGCACCTCGCAAAGGGCTTCAAACGCATCTTGATTGACTAATTAATTAATGCGCTAATTAATTAGTTACCGTGTTGCGATGGAGCACGTCGGCGCCGGAGGCGAACTCGAGCGGGGGCGGGGGGGGGAGAGGGAAGGTGGTTCCAGGAGCTCGGTGCCTTGGGCGTGTTGCTAAGATTTTATGAAGCTTGCGGTTTCCTGGAAGCTGCTCTCGTCTCTTGCTATAGAACTGCTCTTGGAATACGATAGATCGATTTATTGATTGCGACGTACTCCTCGGTGGTCTTGGGTGTGTGGCGTCACGACTAGTGATAGTGATAGACGACGTGACGAAGTATAGCTCTGTGTTGTAATTTCTCTTCAGATATATCTCGTTTCTGTAAAGTAATTATGTTCCCTGAAATAAATAAAAAAATAATAGTTCTTCTAGCGTATTGAACACTTGGTGTGTTCTTTAATTTATGGATCTGCTCATATTTTCTTTTTCTTTATTTAGTAAACGTCTTCCCTGACTCGATATTAAATATTTCAATTGTACGCCTTCGAGTCATTTCTTTGTTCTGTTAATACTTCTTTAATAATGTGTACTGTACTAGCGCACACTGAGCTTCTATAATTTGCGTTCAGCATCGATGTGTCTTTGAAAGGGTATCTAAATAATGTGCACGAATAATGGAGTTCCACGCAATAAAAGTTCTTAAACGATACAGTTTCGAAAAATTCAAATTCCTTGTTTTTTATTTTACAAACATGAAAGTTGCTTCAAAATCAATTGTTTAATTTAGTTTGAGGTGTGACCTTTTCACACGTGAGTTACTGATATTCCTGCGCTCATATTTGTGCAATTACATACTTCTGTTCGGTGCGACTTACCGATAGTTTCCGTGCCATTTTATCCAACCTGCCGTGAGTCGGGTATTTTCCGCGAATTACGGGTGATTGTGCATTGATCCGCCCAATGCAGTTTGATCTAGTTTTAATAATTACACAATTATAACACATTCCGATTTTTAATTGCTGACTAAAATATACATGCTGTTTTGGAAATACGATTTGTAATGATTTGTAACTGCATGAAACATACATTCAAATATTAGCTCATAAAATGAAATTACGAAGAGGAGATCCTGAAAGAACTGCTTTTGGAAAAGAATGCTGATAGTAATGCGGTTCCACATTACCAGTAGATAATTGATCGTGTTCTTTAAAAATGGCTCTCAGTCAATCAATTTGTCTTTTAAGAATGTACTGTCTGTTGACAACCTGGTTGTTTGTAATTCATTAATTGGAAAACACAAAAAAAGGGACTTCGCTGTTTGAAAATAACGGCCTTTGAAAATGTAAAAAATTAAATTTCCCCTAATGGCACTTCATTCTTTGTGCAATATTTTAAAACTCATCACATTAATTTCATTGATTTCATACGTTTGGAGCGGTCTGGTGCTGCGCACCTCTGTTGTGTGGTGCAGGGCAGCGTTGCCGGTATGCTCGGGAACCTCCCGGGATGAAGTGCTCGGCGCAGCAGGTGAAGGAACGCGGGCGGCGGGGGCAAATTCGCTTTCGGGGCGTCAACTTGACCCGGAGTTAGCGGTTTCATATCTCCTTTGATTTCCCTATTAGGGAGGGCCCCATATTTTGGCGCAGCGTCTTTGGCGTGTGGGCGTCGGGACACCTGCCCGGTGGGGGACGTGGCGGGGAAATGTAGCGCCGAGAGGGAGAGAGAGCATGCGAGGGCGGTGAGGGGACTGAATCGTGGACCCGATGAAGGCTCGTGTTCGGTCCCCGGTGGGGCGCGGGGCGCAATAAATATCTGGGCCTCCTCGAGGACCACTGCAATATGCTGGCTGGGAATTTCCAACCTCGATAGAAACTTGAAACACACTGCTCCCCCATGGATGCAACGTTCACGTCATCCTGTCCATTTTACGCTCTGAAATTTGCGAGACTCGTTCGCTACCACTGTTTCCAGCGTTCTGTTGTGTCGATGTCAGCGTTTGTGTATTTCATGATGCTGCATTATTCTGCAGACCTATGTAGAAGGTATTGGGACGGAAAAGCACCCACGCTAGCAGGAAAACTATTGCGTTTGCTTTAAAAAAAACTTCGTTCGGGCGTAATAAATATCTGTGTATCATCCATTCTATTGTTGAACACGAATTTTCGAGTAGATAAAGATGACGTGAATATATTTGATTTTCCAAACATATTGTTGTTTTGTGTAGTTAGTACTGCGTTTCCTGAACCAAATAAGGACGTTAGTAATTATCTATTCGGTCATAAGCTTGTACATATGTTTATGTATCGTTGTGAAAAAATAAAATGGTGAAGTAGAAACTACAGTCATGTCCCGATGAACATAGAATGAAAGTTAAATAGTGATTATATTAGAGGACAAATCGGGCGTAAATGTGTTTCGATGGATGTTTATGTACTTTTGACTTCCCGAAAACAAAATTTGGAGCCGGTCACAAAGACATCCCGTTCGAGCGTTCTCGGCGATGCGAGACCGCTATGTCCGAGAAGGCCGACCGGCAGAGGACAAGGGAACGATAGACAACGAACGCGGGAGGCGTCACCGGATCTCTCGACACCGTTCGTTGCACAAGCGATTCTATTAAATATCTTAAATGCATCATGCATCCCATTTCTGATGGTGGAGGATACTGAACTACCGTACAAAATAGTGTGGTATGCCTCTCTACGACGAGAATAAAATTTCGATCGCACAAGGAACGTTACAGCTTATGTGTGAACATTTAAAACAGTTATTGTAAACAGAAATCCAACAAAGCTTTCAAAAACGCTTACTCCTTAATCCATCAATGATTAAGCATATGATTCCTGTATTTCCACTGTCAACGCAAACTTTAAACGCATTTAACTCGTACCTTCAATTTTACTTTCTCGCTTACTTTATAATTATGTGGTAAAGAGAAAGAACTGCATAGCTGACTCGAAAATTGGGGATTTTTCGACACAAAACTCATAATGTGAGTTCCTGCTTTCGAAAAATTTTATTTTTCTTGCAGCTAGTATGTAAAATACTTCCTCTAGTACGCTGCGTAATAAGTAGTTTTGTGGGTCCTTGATCCCAAACAATTGATTTTCGGCAAAACGTCTTTCTGTTCTTCCGTCCGTCTCCAACGCCAGCGCTTAGTCCGTTCAGACCATTTTCTTCAATACTGGAATTGCCCGCTCGATCTGGCCGAACTTGAGGCCCTGATAATTTGAAAAGGATATTTCGATTTGGGGGGGGGGGGAGTCATATGACGCTTCAACGACATTTTCCAAATTGTTTCAAAATGCCTACAATTTTTTTCTTTACATTTTGTATCGATTATTGGCAAGTATGCTTATAAAAATGATGCACGTCTCGTTTTTGTTAAAATATTTCAATTTTAGAAAATTGCAAAAGGTTAAATATATTCACGCCTTGAATTATATTATTGTTATTTTTATATAGAAATCTGTTCTCTAAATTAGATGTTTAAGAAAGGTCATGTATAACTTTTTGAAAATATCAGTAGTATTGATATATTTTATCGTTAAATAAAGGCAATTATAAAGAAATACGTAAAATAATTTTTTTTTTCAAAAATGGCTCGAATTCTCTTCTTTGAATTTTTTCTTCATTAGAGCAAAATTGATTTGCAATATTTTAGTGTAGAAACGTGATTCACTTAACTTGTCTCAGTTTTCTTGCAATTTAGCACTGTTTTTAGCGAATAAAACCTGTTATTCGCCGAGGTCCCCCTCGCTCCCACGTATATTAGGTGAGATTCACCTTGACCCCCTCCCCCTAAAGGCCTCACGTAATTTCTGGATGCCCCTTACTAATGACAGCATTCTCTGGAAGGTGTTGAGAGGCGCCAGAGAATCGCTTATTCCGTGGTCCTGCCGTCCCACGGTAACACCGTGAGGCACCACCAACACGAAGGAAGGCTAAACATTTTGAAAATTTGGAAATGGATTACAAACATTAGAAGAAACCTTCTCCGCGGATGGCTTCCACCGATAATACTCGTATATTTCCCCGAACGGCAAATTGTGGGATAAAAGATGAAAAGAGGGCGAATGTTTGTCTTTCGTCGTGGCAGTTCGGGTAGAAATCCTTCGGGCGAGAGCTCCCATCTCACCACGAGCAGATTGCCGAAAAGTGCAGACACGTGCAGTTGGCTTCGTGACTCGCGTCGTCTTTTGAGGGCTGTTCGTCCAACGCTTTTCCATTCTTTTCGCCTTCTCGGTGCACTATTGAAAATGTAGTTGCGAGTTAAGTCGCGCACGTAGTATCAGTAGTAATGAACAGTCACGTAATGCTATCCTGGCGTTATTGCTGATTATTACCATGTTACTTTTCAGTCTCATTTCTTTTTCAATTTCTCTTTCAATCTCATTTTAAACGTTCATCAGTTCCTCCAAACAAAGGTGAACTGCACATAAAAAAGACAACTTTCAATATTGCAAACACTTTTATATACTTAATACAATATGTAAATACACAATCTCTAGCCAGTTCTTAATTGATAAAATAACGTTGGCCACTTTCTAGACATCAATGACCTTTGCAGTATTTCAATACTTTCTCCTTAAACCTTATCTCCCTGAATTTTTTTAAATAATTTCATTTCATTATTGTATAATTTTGGAAATGCACAAGGATCTTTTATAGAAAATGGAATACAACTTGGAGTTCTAATTGCATTACTGCAACATTTTATACTGAAAATTAGAACTATCGTCAGATTTATACAGCGTACCCATACAGGTACCCATACGGGCACGGAAGGCAGAAGTAAGTACATGGTACGCGAGGAAGTAAGAACACTATGGTAAATATGTTTTGAAGAACTGCCATAATTATGTATTGTGTTGAATTGATTCACACGTTATGTTCCACATTCTTTATTGTATCTACGAAGAAATCAATGTTATAATACGAAAACGTACGACAATGCTTGTACTTGTTTCTCCTTTTGGTCTGTTTCCTAGGATGGTTACACAAAACACTTTGAATAATTAGGTAATTAGCTTCTCAGTTATCCGTATGCTGTGGGCATTCTCTGGACGTTATTCTTCACGATGAGATAAGTGATGAATTGGGGCTGCACCAAGCGGAGGAAGACGTAGAAGGCCGTGGCACACATGAGTCATCGCCCGTAGGAGATTCATTAATAACTGTTCAGTCATCGTGCAGGATGGAAATGGATATGAAAAACGTCTCTTGGAATGCGACGCCACGAATTAAACGGTTAAACGGAAGGAAAATACATTAGTTTAAGTGCAAGTGTTCCGCCTATAAAACACCATATACATATATATATATATATATATATATATATATAT
>BOPP01000043.1:8081854-8093029 GCA_017312745.1 Gryllus bimaculatus
AATAAATATCCCGTAAACGCATTCATGCATCCCCATTTCTGAGGGTGAGGATACGAAACGTTACAAAATAGTTGTATGCCTCTCTCGAGAATAAAAATTTCGATCGCACCAAGAAAACGTTACAGCTTATGTGTGAACATTTAAACATTTATTCATACAGAAATCCCAACAAAGCTTTCAAAAAACGCTACTCCTAACCATTCAATATTAGCATATGATTCCTGTATTTTCCAACTGTTTCAACGCCCAAACTTTAAACGCATTTAACTCGTACCTCAATTTTACTTTCTCGCTTACTTTATAATTATTGTGTAAAAGAAAGAACTGCATAGCTGACTCGAAAAATTGGATTTTTCGACACAAAAATCATAATGTGATTCCTGCCTTGTCGAAAAATTTATATTTCTTGCAGCTAGTATGTAAAATACTCCTCTAGTACGCTTCGCTAATAAGATTTTTGTTGGGTCCTTTTGATCCCGAAAAAATTGATTTCGCACAAAACGTCTTTCGTGTTCCTCCGTTCTCCAAACGCCAGCGCTTTAGCCGTTTCAGGGACCATTTTCTTTCAATACTTGAGATTGCCCGCTCGAATCTGCCGAACTGAGCCCCTGAAATTTGAAAGGAATTTCGATTGGGAGGGAGGTCATATGACAGCTTCAACGACATTTTCCAAAATTCTCAAAATGCCTACAAATTTTTCTTTACATTTTGTATCGATATGCAAAGTATTGCTTAATAAAAATGATGCACGTCTCGTTTTTGTTAAAATATGTTCAATTTTAGAAAATCACAAAGGTTAAATATATTCAACGCCTTGAATTATATTATTTTATTTATATAGAAATCTTTTCTCTAAATTAGATGTTAAGGAAAGGTCATGTATAACTTTTTGAAAATATAGTAGTATTGATATATTTTTTCGTTAAATAAAGGCAATTATAAAGTAAATACGTAAAATAATTTTGTCAAAAATGGCTCGTAATCTCTTCTTTGAATTTTTTCTTCATTAAGCAAAATGATTGCAAATTTTAGTGTAGAAACTGATTCACTTAACTAGTTCTCAGTTTTCTTCGCAATTTAGCAACTCTTTTACGGCGAATAAAACCTGTTATTCGCCGAGCGTCCCCCTCGCTCCCACGTATATTAGGTGAGATTCACCTTACCCCCTCCCCCTAAGCGCCTCACGTAATTTCGGATGCCCCTTACTAATGAGCAGCATTCTCTGGAAGGTGTTGAGCAGGCCGCCAGAGAATCGCTTATTCCGTGTCCTTTGCCGCCCCGGTCAACACCGTGAGCACCACCAACACGAAGCAAGGCTAAACATTTTTAAAATTTGAAATGGATTACAACATAGAAAGAAAACCTTCTCCGCGGATGGCTTCCACCGCATAATACTCGTATATTTCCCCGAACGCAAATTGTGGTGAAAATGAAAAAAGAGCGCGAATGTTTGTCTTTTCGTCGTGGCCAGTCGGGTAAAGAAATCCTTCTGCGAGAGCTCCCATCTTTCACCCCGAGCAGAATTGCCGAAAAGTGCAGGACACGTGCAGTGGCTTCGTGACTCGCGTTGGTCTTTTCTGAGGCTGTTCGTCCACGCTTTCCGATTCTTTCGCCTTCTCGCGGCACTATTGAAAATGTTTAGTGCGATTAAGTCGCGCACGTAGTAGCAGTAGTAATGAACAGTCACGTAATTGCTATCCTGGCTTATGCTGATTATTACTATGTTACTTTCAGTCTCAAATTTCTTTTCAATTTCGCTTTTCAATCTCATTTTAAACGTTCACAGTCCTCCAAACCAAAGGTGAACTGCACATAAAAAAGGGACAAACTTCAATATTGCAAACACTTTTATATACTTAATACAAATTATGTAAATACCACAATCTCTACCCAGTTCTTAATGATAAAATAACGTTGCCACTTTTCTAGACATCATACCTTTCACATTTTTATAATTAATTCATTGAAAAACAACTCGCTGTCGTGCCGTCATGTCAGCCTCTGCAAGCTCTGTAATAAGTTCGCAGTATTTACAATAATAAGTTTATTAATACCTAAACTTTCCAGTGCAACGAAAATAAGTCCTGGTTATTTAAGCGCCTTTTCCTCTAGAGTTTAATAAAAAAACCAATTGATGCATTGTTTTAGAAAATTTGAAATGTTGAGTTTTTGTTAAGTACCCGTAAAAGATTCAAAACAGTTCGTTCAGATCGCCGTGGAATGTCAGTTTATGAGGAAATGTGTGTACAGTAGCCCTCTCGCGTTAAAAGAGACGTCCGACGGGGTGACAGAACAGTCGAAAAATACAGGACAGACGTTTTCGTCAACCAGTTTTTCGTAATCAAGGATCCACGAAAAACAAGGATTTTGAATATACGCTTTAGAGGAATTAATTTATTATATATAGGAGTATTTTTTTTTTCTCCTTTTTGATTCCAGGAAAACCCACAATATTGCACTTTTTCTGATTGCAAAAAATTGCCGAGTTTGATGCCAGTATTCAATACTTTCTCCTTAAACCTTATCTCCCTGAATTTTTTAAATAATCATTTCAATGTATAATTTTGGAAATGCAACAAGGATCTTTTATAGAATATAGGAATACAACTGGAGTTCTAATTGCATTAACTGCAACATTTTATACTGAAAATGTAGAACTATCGTCAGAGTTATACAGCTTACCCATACAGTACCCATACGGGCACGAAGGCAGAAGTAAGACATGGTACGCGAGGAAGTAAGAACACTATGGTAAATATGTTTTGAAGAACTGCCCATAATATGTATTGTGTTGAATATTCACTCACGTTATGTTCCCCACATTCTTTATTGTATCTACGAAGAAATCAGTAGAATACGAAAAACGCCCCCCCCATACGACAATGCTTGTACTGTTTTCTCCTTTTGTCTGTTTCCTAGGATGGTTTACACAAAAACACTTTGAAAATTATGTAATTAGCTCTCAGTTATACCGTAAAATGCTGGGCCATTCTCTGGACGTTATTCTTTCACGATGAGATAAGTGAGAATTGGGCGCACCAAGCGCGAGGAAGACGTAGAAGGCGTGGCACACATGAGCATCGCCCGTAGGCAATTTCATTAATAACTGTTTCAGTCATCGATGCAGATGAAATGGATATGAAAAACGTCTCTTGAATGCGACGCCAACGAATTAAACGTTAAACGTAAGAAAATACATTAGTTTTAAGTGCAAGTTTTGGTTTTTTTCCGGGGGGCCCTATAAAAAAACACCATAGCCCGCTTACCATTTTAAAAAGTACTGTTAATGTTTTCGAATTTTCGCACATCTACACATATTTTATTATTGATTATAATAATAATAATTAAAATATAGTTATTGTAATAAAAATAGTTAAAATATTTTGTTATTAAAAACGTCAATTTTTGTGTGTGTACATATATTCTGTCCGCAATCAAATATGCATCTCGATGACTCTTGCCCCCCATTTTCATCCCTACCTCACCATATCCCAGGGTTAGTTCGCTTCGAGCCGTCGCGGAGTCCACATCTCTGTTTCCAACTGTGAAGTGTCTGCCGTTAAGGCTTATTTAAGTTATTTAAGTGTATAACGTACTTTCATCAAATGGAGTGTCAATTATTAGTGCTATCAATTACAGTACTAAATTCACAAACCATTGAAAGTGATTAGTACCCAGCAACCCTGGCCTAGGACTAAGCATTGTCGGGGCCATGGCCGCTCTGTATAATCTAGACTGCGCCATGGACACCACACACATCACGACACCACCATCCCATGGTGAACATCAAAGCGGTGCTTCAGAACAAGGCAACATTGGTCTTCAATACGAAGCTATTTCAATCAACAGCCGCCGCTCGCGGGAGTCCAGGAAATATAATTCCAGTCATTCAGGCACTAACGACAAGCGGCGCCACCAGATTGAGTGCTCGGCCAACTGTTAGCGAGGCAAACTGCAGCCCAAGGCGTAACAGAGACCGTAAGTGAAAACAAAGAAACAGCGGACAGCGGACTGATGAAAATAAAAACCTCCCTTGAAAAACAATCAACAGTGCTAGTAGTGTATATTCAGTGCCAGAGAGTAATAGATAATCTAAGGGAGCATGTTTATATCACTACGTGTTTTTCTTTCGTTTTTAACTGTGAATTTTGGGGCGCTTCCTTTATGGGTGATTCTGTTGGGCTGAGTACCGGCCACCCCCTTCCCTCGCTCGGTTGCGCCTGCCGTGTGTGGTCCGCAGCGCACGCCCCGCCCTCCGTCGCGTGCGGCCCCGCCCCTTCAGTTTAGCGCACTCGCGACGTCCCGGCTTCACTCGACCATTCTTCGCCCCGCTCCTCTTGCCCCGTCCGCCTCTTTTCTCGTCCACTCTGCTCCGCCCTTCTCCGCTCTGCCCTTCTGCTCCGCGCCTCGTTCTCCCCAAGACCCGTATCGTCGCGCCTCTCTTTCGACCGTTTTTCTCCTTTCCTGTTCCACACGCTGTTTTGCCGTCGACGAAAGATGCACAGTCTTTCTTCTGGGGTTTGGTGTCGCCCTGCTCCCTTTCCCTCGCCCCGCCGTCCAGAAAACAAAATGAGCCGAAAGGGACCGCGGCGCGCAAATGGTGGTCCCTTCCGAACGCAGGCCTGCGCGCACTCTGGTGCAGAAAACGAGCGGCCGCGGAGGTAGCGGTGACACCGCACGGTACGTTGACATTTCCTCGTAATGGCTGACAACTCGATCGTAAATACCTCTGTAAAGTAGATAAATTTTCGGAAAAGAATTTTCTTATTACGCTACAACCTGTGTT
This sequence comes from Gryllus bimaculatus, assembly GCA_017312745.1. Taxonomy (NCBI): domain Eukaryota; kingdom Metazoa; phylum Arthropoda; class Insecta; order Orthoptera; family Gryllidae; genus Gryllus; species Gryllus bimaculatus. The sequence continues at coordinate 8,086,641 of BOPP01000043.1, forward strand.
GAATATAACTGGCCAGGTTAGTGCTTCAAATGATAAATTTGTAAGTTTCATAAAAGAGTAAATTTTAAAATATACGCGGATGAAATCTGCGAATGTGAGTGAATCTACTTTAATAATTTAACTAATCCATAAAATAGAGACACAAACATTAATCGTTTGATCAAATAGAATAATTCTGCATCATAGTAAATGAGAATGTTGCGGACATGTGTGCGTCTGATCGGCAAAGCAACAATACCTCTGAAAAGTTTATGCAATTGTCTTTTTCTTAACATGAATCTAAGAAAGGTAAATATGGTAAACCGAATTGCGTTTGGACAGCATATTTCTAAATCTATAAAGAGTGAGGATCACATGGTATACCTGATATTATAACTAATTTTCTGCGCGTTTAAATTTGCTACCCGTGGCGGAGAAAAAAGAGAAATTACGCCTTACGGACAATTTGAATGAAGAGAAACGCTTGTTGATGGGTTCATATACCACAATAAAAAAGCAGCGTCGACTGTCTATTCGGTCTGCAATCGCCACTTGATCTACGCAGCGCAATTTTCGACATCCGCACTTGGAAGTTCTTTGCCGCCATGGCGACGTTTCGAGCAGAGGCCGTCACGACACACAGCGGCGATCGCTTTTGCATCGGGGCGCGCCACTGGCGATTTACGAAGGCGCGGAAGTTGCGATTTTAAACACTGCCGCCCTCTGACGAGCATTTGCGTACGGATTTCCTCCGATGAAATACGCAGCAGGGCTGGCGGCGTGCGTGGGAGGGGCGAGTGGTTTACGCGCGCCATTCGTCGCGTGGACACGCCCCCGCCGCGTCCGTGAGCGGCATCCACAGGTTGCGCACCCGCCTGCGCGTCGCTCTTTCCTTTATTTGCGGCTCTTTGCGGAGATTGTTCCCGCGCTGCGCCGCGCCGCGTCGCGCTCGTATACCACACGCGCGTCCCCCGCTCGTTCTTTCTGAATATCAAGTGCAGACCCAAGTGGCACGATTGGTTGCGGCGTTAGCTCCCCCTGCGCTTGTCCTGTGCTGTAATGAATTGCTAGTTCGACCCTGGTGTAATGCTTGAAAGTTCCAGGGTGTGTTTGTGTGTCAGCCTGTAATGTGTGAGAGTGCGTGGCACCAATTCCATCAAGTTACATGATCTCTGATGTTCTTTCTCTTTTTTAAAGGAATCGAAACTGATGGCCTCACGTATCCATTAGTCTCTGTAACAATGTCCGTGATTGCCAAAAAAGACGCTTTGCAGAATTCGTTCACTCAATTTAGGTTTAAGGATTCCTTAATCTTTGTTTTCCATCAATCGGGTGAATTCGAACGAATGGTATCAGGATAAGTAGAATTTCCGAGAGCAGGTGTTTAAAGAGCGGAAGGCCTTGAGTCACACAGTGCGTTGAAGGCAATTTTAGGTCTTTTCTTCCTGCGAAATAGAATTTTGTATTTGAAGCATTCTGAATGATGGTACACCTGTTTCGTCTCTGGATATATTCTGTTTGAATACGCACCCTGCTATGTAAGGTTTATTTATAACTGAACATTTTCTCTTCACAATGTGACGTGTACTTTTCTACTACTGTTCTGCTTGTAGCTATGACAGATTAAAAATTGACGGAAATTAGATGTTCAGAAATGAGGATAACGCTTTACGGCTTCAAGGGGAATATACGAAACATTTTCTTAAAAAACAAAAAATTAAAAAATATTCAGTTCGCTCGTGGAAACCATATAAGCATTGTTCGATTGACAAAGTTTTGTAATGTTATGTGGGTTTTGAAAAGTAATTAAGGATTTGTTAACTTAATAACAGGCAATCCGGGTAGCCGAAATCACTAAGGCCGTTGTGCCGTGGCATCTCGGATCGAAGGATCGCGGGATTGAAACCCGCCTCGGGCATAGATGGATTTGTGTTGTCCTTTCACCCCAGATCATCATCATCCTATCACTTCATTAAAAAGAAGTATTAATAAGTCCCTGTTGAGGCAGGAGGCTCGTTCCCTTAATGGGATGTGCAGTTGGCAAATAAAAAAAACATCTTAATAACTATGGAGTTTTATTTCGAATTTTACTTTTCTTTTAAATGTAAATTCAATGTCCACTTTCGTATATTTTACAGTACTCTCGAGTCAAACGTATTTTTGTGATGTTTGCGTAAAATATTGTGTGTTTAATATCTTTTTAGAAGTGTCATATGCCTACTGGGATATTAGTAACATTACTGTGTACTTTTCTCACGCGTTTATCTACAAGCGCACTGCGGTTTGTTGGATAACTGTGATTGATTAGTTAATTTTCAGTGATTCCATTGCCTGTCAACAGCTAAGGTCATTAGTCACGTAAGTGTTTTAGCTAAGGAAATATGTTAAGGTCATTAGTCACATGCTTTTCCCTCGGGAGGTGTCGATCTTTTGCTGCTGGATGGCGAGATCCGGCGCCGACCTATCGTCGGCTAGCGTTGTTTTCCCCAACCAGGTGTCATTCACTGACTCCAGACAGGTCTCCCGGCATGTGTGGTGATGTAGTGCATCTTAGTGTGAATGTGCAAGAGGTGAAAATAGGCCAAGGAAGAGGAAGGAAAGATCACGCGCGGTTCGTGGCAATTACGTTAATGTACTATTCAGCAGCCGTCCGCTAGAATTTTCCTACCAACTGCGACTGAATTCGGCCCATTTGACAAACTGATGTCGAAAATCTTGCCACTATCGGGACTCGATTCTAGGACCTTTCGGCCAGGGGCTCTGCAGTGCCATTACTTGATATTCAGAGGCACCTCTCCCGGTTCGCATAATTCTGAAAATGAGTATTTATATAGTTCATTAAAAGCGACGATGCCTAGAATACCTCAATCACTAGGTGAAATCGCACTGGGAACACCGCACTCGACCCAATATTGGCTGTAGGGCTGTCAGCCGTGTGCGATATTCGATTCATCGAGGTCATTAATATACCACGGCTTTACATGACAAATGTAACATTATTTCTGTAGTAGGAAAGAGAATCGCTTACGATGCCGAAGCCACGTCCTGATGAACGCCCCCCACGCGCCGTCTTCTCGCGCACCGTCGCTGCGGGGCGTGACCCTCGCGCGGGGGCGCCGGCGCCTCGACTGCTCCGCGGCGCCCGCGGCGAATCGGCGGGCGGCGGGGCGGGGCGGGGCGGGCGGGCCGGGCGGGCGGCGGGCGGCGGTGCGGGCGCGGCTGGCGCGCGCATCGCCCAGACTGGCGTCGGCCGCCGCCGCCGCGGGACTTGATTAATGAAAACAACTGCGCGCCCGCAGATGTCAGGCCGCTGGCGTGCGCCGGCGGCAGCGGTGCCGTGGCCTGTGGGCGGGCCGCGCACAGTGGACACATTTCTTAAACTTCGGAATAAATGAGAAAACAAATTACAATGCCCATTTCACAATGGGGTGCGATGCATTATCTGAGGCGCAATTTGAGTTTTTCAATTTATTACGTTTGGTGTGTATGATAATAATGTGTGATGAAATCAAATACAGGTTATCCATGAGTTATTGATAAAATAAAAGATATTGCATTTAATTATAATTATTTATATAATTAATGTACATAAATGTTATAATAAGTAGCTAAATTATTCGCAGAATGAAGGTTCTTCATAATCTCCAGGACGTAGTAGTTCAAACTTAAATTATGTGTAATTTTTTTTAGTATCCTTCACTTAAAAAATATTATCTATCAGTAAAAAACCGAAACACTGAATATTTGTAAAGAAAACAGAATGCATCTACCAATGTATTACCGGAATTGTCACCAAAAAGAATATGAATTAGAAAATATTCTGTTTTAGCTGTGGATATGAAACGGACCTTAAGGTTTTGCGCGTAGTATGCAGCGAGTGTCAGAGGCGACGTCAAGGTACAAAGGATCTCCCGAGTCTCCCACGTCCGTCCCACCGCAGTCGCGTGGAGTTTCTGGCGTAGAGCGTCCGTCGTCGTTCCGCCGCAGCCTCCCCTCCCCTCCCCTCCCTCCCCTCCCGCACCTCCCCTCCACGCGCGCGCCGCGTGGCTCGTCTTCATTCCGCGCGCCCGCGCTCGCCCCCGCCCCGCCCCCGGCGCCTATCAAATCCGGCGCGCCCCTATCTGGTGCGCGCGCGCGGCTGTGCCCCACTTCGCGCGTCCATAATTTCCTCTCGCCCAATCTGACAGCGCGCGGGCCAGCGCACTGCGCCCTAGCCCCGCCCCGCCCCCGCCCGCGTTCGGTTGGCCCGCGGCCCGCGCCAGACTAAACCGCGAGGCGGTCCAATCCCGCAACGCTCGAATCTCGTTCAGCGGGACGCAGAGATACTGCGGGACCCTGCCCCAGAAATTCTCCACGATATATTTGGTTGATTGTTTTGCGTTTCCGGGTGCGTCAAATTCTGTGGTCGTTAGTCCCGTAACTATTATGGATGTTTTGATCACGAGAGGAGGCGGGATTCTTTCCTCGCTAGATAGTGAGACCCAGCGTCAACTTACAAATCAGCTTGCAGTGTTTCCCCCAACCGGGAATATCTCGTCAGCGGGACACCGCCCCTGTCGGAACAAGTTTTAATCTCCCAACTGATCCCGAGATATGTGGTAGTGTTGGGCATGAAAATATAACTATGTGTTCGTCGAAGGCGAGGATCTGACAAGGAATAGCAAGGATGATCGCGCCATTTCCGTGACCCGTTGTCAGAATACAGCTCCGTCATTCGCGTGGTGTTGATCGGAGGAACCACCGAAAACTACCGGTCAGAGCAGGCGGCTGTTAGAATTGTCTTTTAGACAGCGCTTAATTCGACCCAGCTCTCTAGGCAGTGTTAGTAATCCTCCCACTTTTGGAACGAGGACATATTTCGAAAGAAAATGAACTATTACGTATTTTCTGGGTTAAATTGCCACTCAAAAATCTCTTAAAAGGAGAGAGACAACGGCCAAGGAGATTGGTGAAATATTGTATTTAGATTAATTATCTCGGGTGTATGTTGTTGCTCAAATATCCCCATAATACTCTTAATATTGCAATCTACATTTCGTCACACTTCCGTTTTGGGTCCAAAAAAAAGCGAAGTGTAAAATAGTTTAAATTTCCGACTAATTTCATGTATTCTCATACACCGTCTCCGTAATTGATACATTTCGTTTTCTGACTTCAATTACCACTTGTATAACCGAACATATAATATAAGAATTATAATTCTATAGCCAGCTCCTGTCTTTACGTGCACATTATGTTCTGCAACTCCATCATTTCCTAATTCTAATCAAACATCTTTCAATATATTACCCGCACTTCGCACTATTCTTTCTCTATTCCTTTTTTAATTTCTCTCTTATACCACTTTTAGGTTCAACTTATCATCCTTCATCACTTTGATTTTTTGTTTTAATGCCATCCAATCATACCCCCTTCAGTCGCCAATTTATTATTGTGTTCTTCTCTTCTGTCATTTCATTTATCTTGTCACAACAGCGCATTGCCTTGTCACGTCATCTACTTTTTGCTATCAATCAATTTATTTCTCCACCCATTACAACTATCATTGTGGGCTCTCAGTCCCATTTCCCTGTTCATACATACTTAAATCAGAAATGTGCCTTATTCTACCACCCTGCCTCTAAATTTGCTGTTGCATCCACCTTTCATCTTATTCCTCCTACCGTTAGTGCAGTGCCACGACTACCTCCTTCTTTCCTTCATTTCCCTTTAATGTCAACCGTCGTCATTTCATTCGTTTCCAGTCCCATCTCTGCCTTCGCAACTTCACCACAGGTGTGACTCCACCTATAAATTAGACATCTGCTCCCCTCTCTTACGCCCTCCACACGTCGCTGATAGTTTCCTAACCGGTATCGCATATCCTTCATTTCGTGCTTTGTAGTACTCCATTTCCCTTCTTCCACGTCACAATCTCTCTTCAGCTGCCACCCTACTACTCTCACTTCAAAATCCGACGTTCAATCTGCTACTCTCTTTCCCCCTCTTATCATCATTTGCTTCGTGACTGCCATTTCACTTCCTTCTCTTCACTTCGCATCGCTCGTACCCCGCGACACTCCATCTCATCCACTTCCGTTTCCATCTCCGCGTTCTGGGAATCCTTCTCCGCATTTGGACTGCGCTGCCGCGCAGGACCGTCGTCAGGCGCGAACGTGTTCTCGCACTGCGCTGTCGCTCCGCTGCTCCCTCGCTGCTTCCACTCCCATTCCCCATACTCTCACCAACGCTGCCGACGACCCGCCACCTCCAGTTCAATCACCCCTATCTTTACCAACACCAAAGAAAACGCCAACACCAACCCCAGAGCCAACTCCTGCACCAATCCCTGCGCCACACCCTGTGCCAGCCCCTGCGAGAAACTCTGCTAGCGCCAGCGTCCACGCCAGCGCCAACGCCAACGCCAGCAC
>BOPP01000043.1:8100438-8153252 GCA_017312745.1 Gryllus bimaculatus
GTAACCGAAACGGCCGCGATATACAGTATTACGACTCGAGCATAACCGCGATCCGAAATTACACCCTCGCGTAACGGATGATCTCATACGCTTACGACAAGCTGCGCCAAGGGCGACGGACAGGGCGAGAATGAGGCCGTCTCTGAAGCTGTGGCAATTGGAGACGCCGCAGGGCGAGGGGCGCCTGCGGTCGTCTTTCGCCCTTCCCCACCGAGTCCCCTGCCTGCGCCGGGTGGACGAGGCGAGAAAGCTCGCCGATGAGGGACCGCCTACGCTAAAGGAGGCTCCCGGGCTAAGGCGCATGAGCGGAAGATGCGCTCAAACTTCTCACGTTTACAGCTAGCACTTCAGATATGACGCTTTTTAAACACAATGTTTGAGAGAACCTGGACTATAAACATGCTCGTTTTAATAGATTACTAACCAGACGCCCTAGTTTCTTCGAGAAGAAGTGAAGCATAGCAGAAGGCGAAAGCTAGACTGAGTAAACGAAAAAAGCCGACAAAAGGTCTCTTCAATCTTATATGCATTCCACTTCATATAATTCAATATACAATTCTTTGTATAGATAGCTGTGCAGAGATGCATTTGAAAGACATTTTGTGTTCCTTTAATGTTGCTAGCTGAGATAAACTGTCCCTATAATTTTTTTTGCATTCTTCTTTTCTTCCTTCCATCCATATTTACGTTCTTTTGTGTTTTCTTTTCGTCATTATTTATAAACATGTTTCCTACAGTAAGTTTACGTAACTTGCTATTCGGCAGATCAACTCAGTGTTGCCAATATTTCGACAATTACATCGACCTCACATGCAAGTAAAGCGGTGAAAGACGTTTTTTCTTTGCCAAATGGTTGAGTATAGGTTGCCGTGTTTTCACAAATAAGGAAACTTAATCTGATTTTTATTTCTCAAGCGTCATCTGCATTTCCACTGTGGATCCGTAGCCCAATACGGAAAGACAAATCAGCCGTCTCCTTCCGTGCCCCTTTCTCGACGCTTCGCTCGTTGCTTCGTTTTATCCTCGGCCGCCTCTCCTCGCACTCTTCCGCCTCCGTTGGCCCGCCACCTTCCCCCTTCCCTCTCCTCCCCCTCCTCCGGTCGCCCGCCAGCCCCCGCCAGCCCACCCCGCGCGCCGTTCGCGCAGGTTCGCCCGCAACGCGCGTAGTCGCCGCGCGCTAATGGGCTGTAACGTAACAAATAGTCGCCGCAGGTCTTTATAGAAACCCAGGTCCCCATTTGCGTTTTTCCTGCGAGCGAGCCACAAGCGCGCACCCGCTTTCCGTCTCCTCCCTGCCGCCCTGACCCGGCCTCGCCACTCACCCGGCTCGCCCCCCCCCCGACAGAGCAGCGCAGACGCCCTCGGACGACACGGGGCGAGCGTCTTTGAACTTCCCCACACGGGGAACACATGGAAGAATTGTAAGCGAGACAAAAGGGAAGTCCGTGTTGAAGGGGTTTGCAGGGGAGCAGATGTAATATTTGATAAGATATGTTTTCAGAACGGCATTCATCCCCTGAGAAAGTTATCTTAATGCTTTTCCATGGGCTAAATTTAGTTATCCTTAATCCATATTTCAAATATTAATTTTCCTCCTCGCTGATCACTCACAGTATTGTACTATATAAATTTGATCAACCATATCGCTTAAGTTTATGTTTGCTTTGTTAATTATCGTGTGCGTTGTCATCCGTGATGGTGAACCTGTATCTATATACGAAGTTTCATTATTTGTGTAATTATTTGAATAAAAAATGTAGGTTTGCAACGTAGGATTTTATTTTAAGATAATTTGCTCCCATTTCTTGCGAAATATTTTCGACGAACAACACGATAGTGGATCGTTTAAAGGTTGCGGTTACGAAGACGTTGAACTTAGATTTCAAATTCGGGTTGTATATTAGAATTATCAATCAATTTTGTATTATTTATCTACTGTACATTCTAATCATGTATAACATATTATATTTCATTTATTATATTAGATATTTAGATGTAGTAAATTTTTATACTAGAAAAATGTTATTGATGCTTATGTAAAGGTCTTGATAAATACATTGTTACTTCGCGTAAATTTAACAAAATTGAATAAAAGTAGTATAATTCGTGTGAGCGAGATTTGGATGAACTGAGAGAAAAATATTGACTCCATTCGTTGACTAATTCTCCTTTCGTGCCGCAATATGGGAACATATCCCAAGGTTGAAAGAGGTCGTTTTTTATACAGACGGTTGGGTACAAGTCGGCGACACTGGGAATCTTCCCAACCGTGCACCCGCGACTGCTCAAAAGACACAGACCACATCCAGCGCCACAGCAACTCAAAACAAACTTAGGTGATTTAGATTATAATTTTCCTCGTCTTCCTGATCCTCACAACCATTCTCCACCATCGACAAATACAAAACCAACGCAAACGGGCTAGGAAGCGCGTGAAAACCAAAACACGTAAATCTGTGAATCCTAGCTCATTTGAAAACAAAGACATTCTTACTGAGCCTAAAAAACAAGTATTTTATCTAACAGCCATGGCCGCCATCTTTCCTCCATTCTCAATAAGAAGTTACCCTCCACCTTCTCAGTCGCTATTTCTAAAGCTAACGGGAGGTTTGTAGACGTGACTGCAAAGTTCGACACCCACACGAAAACGCTGACCAATCAGGACAGAGTCATTATCATAGTAGGGCAGAATTACATTTATTTGGGCGGTGACTTTACACCACAACATGTAAACAAATTACTATTCCCGCCCAAAACAATTGTAGTCTGTACCCTTCTGGTATAACAGACCAAATTTATGCAGCGAGATTAACCACCCAAACCCACAATTAAAAGTGCAACTGAGAAAGACAAATGTAACACTTTATAAATTAATTTCCTCTCAGCAAAACACATCACCTGGCACGATCTGTACATGAACCTTGCTGGAAAACATGCAGTCGGCATCAAGCTTGCACAACACATCAATTCCAGTCCTACGCAGTCTCCTGCCAAAAATCCATCCCTTTTACCTTCCTTACGATCTCCACCCCTACCCTTATTTCGAACCCTCTTACCTACTCTCGTTTCTCCCACCCCACTACCAATTCCCCATACCACATACAATTAATGCCCCAATTTCCTAACAATCTGTGATACATTACAATCTGTGATACATTACAACCTTCGACCACCCACTTGAGATAAAATGGAGTAAATATATAGCAACTTCAGTCAGATGCAGTAGATAAACATCCGTGTAGGTACTTTCAAAAGATACACATACTGCACCACAATGTTCAATCCCTTTCAGATAAATCTGAGTTTATTTGAACAACTCCACGGAGCGATTTAAATCAAATGGATGTTCTCTGCTTTACAGAACATTGGTTATTTCATAATTAACTTAGCTTTTTCCAAATTCTAAACTTTTACCTCGCAGGCTATTATTGTAGAGTAAAGGAATTATATAAGGATCCTGCTTATGGGGTTCTTACATTTACGCGAGAAATAATATCGATTCTATCTCCTTGACGGAATTAAATGTGTATTCCGTTCAAAATGTTTTTGAAATATCTGTAGCACATATTTCTATGCTAAAAATTTTAGTCCCTATTCTCTTTCTGCTATTCGTAAACGATATGTCCTCGACAATTACAAACAGAAAAACAGTTCTCTTTGCGAATGATACGAATATTCTTTGCAATAAAGAAACCGTAAATAGTACAATATCAGATATTTCAAACTGGTTGTATATTAACAAATTAATAGTAAATGAAAAGAAAACTGTTTCAATGCAGTTCTCCATTTCAAGTACACAGCTCTGTACTCCATTGAAAAAGAACGGTGTGCCATTGACTGAAGTTATGGTAACAACCTTTTTGGGGCTTTTCAGTTCAGTCAACCCTTAAATGAAACGTCCATTTAAATGAACTAAATATTAAATTAAGTCCGTTATGCTACGCTTTTAGAATTCTTTCAAATTCACTCAGCTTTTATACTGCTCATCGTATATATTTCATTTCCGCCTGAGGTATGGCATAATATTCTGGAGAAATACATCTGATAGCTCCCAGACGTTTAGATTACAAAAATAAATTGTACGAATTATAAGCAAATCCCATCCACGTGATTCTTGTGAGCTTCTCTTCATTAATCGATTTTACTGTTACCTTGCCTCTTGATATATGAATCAGTAGTTTTTGTCAAAAACGGTTAACTTAAGGGCGGGAATATAGTTGCAGGAATCGCTGATGTCCATAACTACAACACTCAACATAGTAATCTTATTCATCAGATGACAGTATCAACAGCTCACTACAGAAAATCCTCATACAATTCATGTACATCATTTTACAACACCTTGCCAGTTGACATTAAGCCATTAAATTCGCAAAAAATGCAAAAGTTGAAGTCCCAAGTAAATCTTTTCTGTTGCATACAACTGTTTGTATACACTTAGAGACTATACCGAGCGTACAAAGGGAAAGTTATTTTGAATTTAGCAACGACATTTGGTGCGTTATTTACCATTTGGATTGTACAATTGTAAAGAACCTGTAACAAGTATTGTTCCTCATCTTTTCGATCAATGACCTCCATCTCGATCAGGTTTTTGCACAGTTTCCCTGATCCTTTAGCAAATGCTGAAATGGACCCTTGTTTTGCATCTGGACATAAATGTAAGTTGAAATTAACATCCCGAATAGCACGTCACACACAGTTCTAACGGTTTTTGACGCTAATAAATAAAATAAATAAATAAACTGTGAAGTTAGGCTACACCCCTTACATGTACGCAGAGAGCTCAGACGAAAGCTACAGTATTATTAATTAGATGGCTGGTGAGGTAGATACCTTCTAATAATTAAATGCGGTAAATTAAAGATAATATCTGGTATCAAATACACACATACACTCATTATATATATTGCTAAAGATCTACAGAGGTAACATGTTGCGCGAGGAGGCTGATTGTTGGGGAATCTACATTTTTTTTCCTCTTTCATATGGGTATCGCGATTAGCGATTTGGTTTGGGTTCGCTTTTCATCCCCGTATTCGGCTATATCTTTTTCGACATCGTGAAAAGAAAGTATTACCAGAAATCGTAACGCATTTCCTGAAAGCTCATGGCTCGCAGAACAGGTGTCACTTGGTGCAGGGGCATTTCTATGCTCATAGGTTATTGGGGTCTGTGTCTTCTATTTGGCACCACAATTAGGCAAAAATGTTATTTTGCAATTTATACGTCCGTCAGTCTTTCAGTTTTCCCTATAAATAGTATTACCTTGTGACAAAAAAAGACATAATTTAAATTAATTATTCATTATTTGTAGTTATAGGTATGTTGTAAACGCATTTTATCGTATAACTCACTTGCAGCCTGAAGTGGTGTACAACTGTCTGCTCCTGAACCTTTCAATAATTCTCGCACTAGTCTGCTACCCCTCTAAGCATTTTACTAGAACCGAAATGTTGCGGAATGGCTTGCCTAAATTCACTCCCCAGTGGTTTAGTTTTGTAACATTTTCGTACCCTTCCTTTGTGCTAACAAATAAAGGTAAACTTACGTATAATACCGTGTATTAATTATTTTAATTTATTTTTTGAATGCGCTTTAAATATGTTTTGTGTGGTGATGTATAGCAGATATAAATTTTGTTTCCGTAATTTTTTACCCGTGGCACGTCATAAAGCCGCCTCTGTTTGAAGCCCCAGCACCATTAAATTAGATCCTGTTTATCGTTTCCTGCGTTTATACAGCAAAAAGCGGCGCCATGAATCTCGTCGGCCGTTCTCTTGATCCCGAGTTTCTGACGGCATATGAACCGAGAGTGACTTACGATCTCCGTACCCTATATCCTTTTCATTCTCTTTTTATGAGCCATCCTTTGTTGTACCCAGGCACTATCATGAATAATTCGAATTATATTGCCGCTCGTGTTATTGTTTGAATAATATTGCGAGTACTGAAGATATAATTGAATTTTTCGATAATTTTGCGCTGTTTTTTTAATTAAATTTATACTTCGTTATTTTTTGGGAACTGGCGCAAGATTGGAATGAGAACTTGTACTGATGTGAAAGTTAAATATTGGGATATGTTTTCATAAATATTAATTCAATAAGTAAGAAGAATGTAAATTACAACAGGTGTGTTTCAATTACGTTTATAGCATTAACAGTGGTTACATCGAAATAATCTGCTTAAAGAAGATTGTTCTTACAGATGTATAGATTATAATTTTTCATGATGAGAAAAATGTGCGAGGTCGAGGTTAAAAAATAACATGCATAGCTACTAAGGAACGAAAAGCACTTTCACTAATAAAAACATGTAATATATTTGATTTTTTTCTTAGAAAGTGATGTATAATTATCATAATACTTTCAAGCGCTGTACGTCAGGGCATGGAATTGACAACTTAGTTTCCTCGAAACGCCGAAGAGACTTCCAGCGAATTGAAAGACCAGTTCTCGCACCTCTGGGTCGCAGGAGCATATTTCAAGTTACGGCTTCTCGAAAAGACGTAATGGAAGTCGTGACGATATCCCTGGCGAGTGGCGAGCGTACGGTTCGCGAAGGGCGTAGACGGCCGGCCTTTTTGCCCAAGAACGCTCCCCCCACAGAATGAAAATCCCCCGATCGGGTGATAATACGCCCCCCGAAAGTGCCATTAACCCACAAAATACGACCTTCGTTTCACGACTCTTCAGTAGCGTTTATATTAAAAATCTATTAGAAGCGCATAAAATACGTTTCCATTGTCTGCGTGACGTTTCAACAGTACATTCCGCAGACCGCGTGGCTATATCGAAAACCAATACTAGCACTTGTTGGAATTGCGGGCCACGGCCTTTTCCGAGCGCCGGCGGAGGCTGCGGCGCCGCCAGCCGGGGCGACGACGGAGGACGGCGCGTCCTCGGCAGGCGAGGGGGCCGCGGGGCGGGGGCTTCGGCCGGAAGGCGGAGGGGCGGGGGAGGCAGGGAGAGCCGCGCGGGCTAGTTAACGGAAGTGCATTCACATGCATACGCGACGCTCATCCGCGTCGAGTGTGGCTGAGCGGAGCGGACGCGGCGAGCCGGAGCCCGAGCGGGAGCGGGAGCGGGAGCGGGGAGGCTCAGCGTTGCGGGGCGGGCCCGAATCGGGCCAGAGCGGGGCGGGCCGCCCGGGGTGGGAAGCGGCGCGGCGGTGCGGGTCTGCGCGTCGCTTCCCGAGACGCCCTGCTGTTCTCGTATATCATCTCCTGCGGCGCGGCTAATGCTCTGCTGCATATTCAGAAGCGCGTTTTTCCTGCCGCGCAATGCGTGCGAGTGCTTAGGCTCTGGCGAGGCCTGCGCGGGGGCGGAGCCGTGTGTCGCGAGGTGCGAAGGTTCGCGAAGAGCGGCGAGACCTCTGGTGATTGGATAAGAAAAGGCGATGAAAAAATAGGTGCTGTGGGCCAGACTTGAGTTTCAGCTCACCTCGTTTTGCTCTTGCGTCTTCCGATAACATGTATCTTCTGGGCTATAAGGCGTGCTGTATTTTGTCACATGGATATAATTGCTTAAACATTGCATTGATTCCATGTCGTGATCTTCCATGTTGCATGCGATTCAATTTTTCCGAATGGGAAATTTATACATAGCTCAAATCACGTGTTCTTAGTTCTAAATCAATTGTACAGTGCAGTTGATCCATATTCGTGGTTTCTGGCTTAGTATTTCTGTATATAATTGTAATTAGTGTCAGGTTTATGTCATTATTTTCCCTGTGTATGAATTATTTTTGAATATCTTTTGTCATCTTAATTCCGAGGCGTTCCAAAACGAAGAAAATTGTAATAACGTAATTAATTAATATACTTATGTAATTATTGCAATGATAATGTTATTGTTAACACCGAACACAACGTGAACCATCGTTAAGGATGATATAATGATGTAACACATACAACATTTTGCCGTGCAATTGATGATTTTTTATGATATTTAATTTTTTATTATCTCCCGAATTTAAAAAAATGAGAGCAAAACTAATTCAGAACAGGGTTATTGCATTGTAATAAATTTAGAATACAATATAAAAGCACTCTTAAAAAAGAAGTAGATGCGGGTTCTCATCATAATTCACATGCTGACAGAATTGGGATCACGATCTTCGTTATAATAATACCGCTCCGACACCTTAGTAAAAGCTGAACGCTAAACAAACCTCATTTAAGTAAATGTTTCCCAAGTTCGGACATTTATTGGGGATAATATATGATAATATATTACATTTTCAGTTCACGTTTATACATAGAATATTTTTGATATTCAATTTTCCAATTATAAATTGTTTTCTCGCCTAGCTAGCGTGTATGGTCGCAGTAAAACAGTTAAAATCTCCTTGTCATCATATCTAGTCGTGTTATAGCACAAAGTTTTTCGCCTTATTTGTAACTTTTGCAATTTAGAAAATCTTAAGAATTCTACGATAATGAGACCCATTTTTAAATCGTGTGTAACACTAACCAATGATGCAATTTGGAACAGTTTTTGTGAAAAATATTTTTATATTTTGCCTTTACTTCAAGCACAAAACTACGCGAATCTGTTTTTTTAATTCATGTCAAACTTTTGCAGACTTAAATGCTTTGCAGTTTTAAAAAAATAGATTTGAACCGTTCCTAAGAAAGTAATTGTTAAAAATTAGGTCATATTTCAACAATTTTGGGCCAAAACTACTCATAAAATCTATATGATTGTATGTAAAGGTATGTTTTTGAAGGACGCGTTTTGTTAAGAAAAAATGATCTACCTATAATATTGTAGACGAGGGAAGACAACGCCGAAAAAATATTTCATTTGTTGCCGCATGTAACGGATTACTCTCGTGGTCTGAGCGTTTCGGCGGCGGCGATGGCGGCGAGAGGCCTGCCTTCGCCCGGAACACGCGCGGGAAGATACGTCGCGCAGGCAGGTGCATGGCGTTCGCTCCAGCTCTTTTCACGTGACCTGGTTACTGTCGGCGACGCCGTCCGACTGCAACTTTAGAGACGAATTTATTTTTGCCATATTTAATCCAGATAACAACACAGCGATTCAGTGAAAAATATCAACGTCAGTGATCTCGGGAAATCCGAAAATGCCAGTCGTTTCTTTCGCCTGGTGAGTGTGGGAGTTTAATTGTCTGCTACTACGTAATCTTCTTTAGTGAGTTGTGGGAAGGAACATGCTCCGCGGCGCCGATTGGGGGAGATGCTGGAAATGAGAAAGGAACAGAAGATCGCGCACGGCTTTCCATTTTGTAGAAACCGCTCTGTATAAACTCTGTAATTCGTGTGAAAGTGATCAGCAAACCACGTTAATCCAGAGACCTGAGCAGTCGGCCTACTCACTGGATCTCGAGGGCTACCACATTGAGCAATCTTCTGGCACCAGGCTGGACTGAGACTGCTATCTCTGTCACTGGGTAAGGTGCTAATACTTACATTGCTATCATTGTAATGATAGTCCCCAGTAACATCATTGGATGGCATAATAGATACAGTAATAAATGTTTAGAAACTACCACATCTATGATTCTCATATGACGTCTTTGATCCTCTTTGCTACTGAAAGCACTCGACAGTGTCTCGTTCAGTTAAATGTTAATTTCATACAAATTATTATGGTTTGTTTTGGCAATGTAAGAAAAAAGTTGATTGCAAAGTATAAATAAAACGGATTATGAAATGCAAAACCAGGAACGCGTAATCGTCTTCAACAGACTAAATATTATAAATCGCATTTTTTTCTTAGCTAGGGTTCGTGATAACATTGAATGTCTCTTAGGTAAATATTAATAACTTTGATCTCTTTCCTTCTTTTTCTTCTCCTTCTCCAGTTTGATCAAATGCAGTGGCCTGTAGACACTTAATTGATTATCTTTGAGAATAATGAATGAAACCATAGTATCACGATCTTATTTACTCGAGGATAATGCAAAATAACATGGCAACAAAACTAAATCAAATAAATACTATTTAGAAACTAATTTAAAAACATGTCAACTAAAATTAATGTGTATACGACAGTATAATCTTTATAACGAAAATTAGAATGCCTGTATGTGATTTCAACATAGTTGCCATTTTGAAATATCGCAGTCTTATTTCGGTGATACAGAATGCAATTACATTTTAAATATTTTTTTTTCTGTGTTCGTGATAATTTCTTACCCACCTGAACCGATTACGATGATTCTTTTTATTCAAAGATAGAACGGGCCATATCTTAGTCCCCTTTTATGAAATTATTACTTTCTTTTATATGTGTTGGTTTTTTCATAGTAATTTACAGTTATATTCTGACCATACTGAAATTTTACAAACGCGACCTTCAAAATAAGAGAAAATTAACTTTCTATATTACATTTCGTAAAAATTAGTATATCCATTTACTTCCACTAAAGCAATATTTAAGTGTGTACCGTTTTCGAATTCCTCAAAAATTTACCAAAATGTGAACCGTACGGGGAGGCCAATACGATTTCCTAATAAATGCATTTTCATTCATCCCAAAGATGCAGTTTGGGTCAGAGTAAATGAAGATAATTTTTTTTACTGAACTTTTGCGGGATTATCCAACAATGAATCAGTTTACAGCTGCCCGTAGCGACGGTGATAGTAGCAACAATGATTGTAACAAATATGTCAAGTTGGAGGCAGCCAGGGCGCAGCAGGTGAGGCAGGTTGATTATGATTAGTAATTAATAAATACTCGGTAACACTGAATCATTCTACTACCACAGGATAGAATGCAATGTTGGTTTAAATTAATTTTCTTTTTTAATTATATTTGTTCGTTTTATTTACTTGTCTCTCAGTTTGTAGTTACAAATGCCATTAAGCGGATGAGAATCACATTTTCCGATGAAAAAGAGAGCGTGGCGATACATTTCATTACGAGTCTAACTATCAATTTCATTAGACAATTTCATGACACATATGAAGATTTTTTTTCTTTCAAAGATTTATTGTTCGGCCGTGTGGTCTTTCAAAGACTTGAAAACAATAATATTTGCGCTAATAGGAATGAGATTTCTTGGCTTTTTGTGCTTAACATCGCTGCTCTGTTTGTAAGATTTAATTTAGAATAGGCTTGACTAAATAATAATTTAATATTTACATGCTTTTGTAATCAAGGCTTGAAAACGTTTCGTGGTATACTGTATTTGCATAAGATTTTTTATCTGATTTTGAAACTTTTAATTCTTCGAAACACCAATCACTCGCAATTGAGCCAATCTCTTACGGCGGTGTATCTACACTACGTTTAATGAAGGTTCAAAGATACCCGATCAAAGAAATATTACTCGTCTTTCATCTTCTTCTCCGAAATATAGGTTAGTGCGCAGTATGTTTCCCTGTGCGGGCTATGGGATTACTCTGAAGAATCCGAGGTCTTTAATAATTTTGAATATCGCCACTGCCTTGCAATTTTTGAATACGGAAGCGCATGACGAGACGCACGCGGAAACTAGCCTTCCCCAGCCAGCTGCGCGGGCGAAGGTGGGTATTGCGCACGGCAAACGGGAGAAAACGCCGAAGCTGGGGTCTGACCGCGCCGGTCGGTTATGCGTGGCTCTGTCTCGGATATCCGGCTATAGACGCGGCCGCTCAGGGGCAGTGAAGGGGGTGGAGGCCGGTCCGCGGCGCTGGGGGAGGGGGAGGGGGAGGACGACCGGGATCCGTCGCTCGCGACCCGCGGCCCCACGGGTCGCAGCGGACAGTCCGCTGACCTTAGCTGCCGCGGACAAAGCACCCGCGCCCTCGCCCGCCCCGCGCCCTCAAGCGCCGCAATCCGGCGGGTGGTCTCGCGCGTCGCGCGCAGCCGGCAGCTCGCGAAACTGAACTGAGGCGCACGCTCGGGGACTCGCGCAGCCCTCCCCCCCTCCCTCCCCCCTTCCACCTGCGCTTCAGCCGCCTGGCCCGTCTTGGGGGCATCGACGCCACTGCCGCCTCTCGTGGCTTCGGGGTCTTGGCCGATTACGGGAGCTTTTACGTTCTGAGCTGCTTTTGTCTCATTTTCACTCTTACACCGTAACGCGTAAGCTCTCCTTAAGTCGTCTCCGCGCGTTTGGGCCTTTCCACGTTTTCACCATTCTCACTCATTGTCCAAGGGCTTCGTGGTCTCGTGTGGCTTACATCCCTAATTCCTTTGGCGCCTGTCTTATCTCGACCTTCTCTTCGAAACCTCCCGGCGTTTTCGCGGTATTTTTCGTTTCGATCTGTAAGCCATTTTCGACTGATGACCTGTCAGTCTCCATTGTCTAGTTACACACAGTTGCGCCTTCTCCAGTATTTCGGACATTTCTATCGCCTTAGGAGCCTTTTGTGACTCCCCTTCCAAGTCTGTCTTTTGGGTGCCATTTGTGTTTGCTGCTACTACACTGCTGCTGTTTTGTTTTCCATCTATTTCTTCACATTCGTTTTTCATTTGTTCCCATATCGTCAGTCTTCGCGGCCTTCAAACAGCTGCCACGATCTATACACTACTGGCCTCGCGACTTTTTGATTGCTGCTGTCTTCGCACTATTTTTTCTTGGCTATATTGGCCATTTCCCTATTTTTTTGTCTTCGTGACAACACCATTCGCCATTGACCACAGCATTCAGTTCTCGCAGCTTCCATTTCCACTATCACTGGTTTCATCTAATGTATTTTTGTGAAAGTACAGGAAAAGCACTTCTTGCCGTTTGGAGGAAAAGTAGTGAGCATGTTTTCTTGAGAAGTTTCTTCAGACGTTTTTCTTCACCCTTTTTCTACACATAGTTAAATGATGAAAAAACGTACTGACAAAGCAAGGTTAGTAACATTTGAAATCTACAAATATTTGTTCCCGTGTTGTAAAAATGACATTTTGATGGTTAATATAGTCTATAATTGTTTAGAAAAAGCTAGGCAGTAGAAAATATTTTACTTCACACTTAAACTCGTGTATTGATTTTAATTGTTTAATATCATGTGACTGTGTGTTGATAAGTAACATACATGTGTTATATGTGGATTTCTTGTATTGAGCTGTTGATACTGATACCCGATGAATGTGAAAAAAATATCTGTTTTACATTAAAATATGTTCCCGTCTGTAAGTAAATCAGTTTCGACAAAAAAAACTACAGATTCGGTAATAAATAGGCAAGATGGTAAGATTCCTATCTCAATGAAGAGAGCATACCACATGTATTTCATGAGAGACCCCAAGAATTGCGACTTTAGAAACACCAATTGTATTTTATTCATTTTAATTTGCGCTTTCGATTGCCTGTTTGAAGTTTTAAAAGTGCGTTGAAATAGCTTTTGCTTTGTTCACTATTAATTTATTTTATGACACCAATTTGAAACATCTAAGATATACAACTCTGTTCTTTTCTTGCAAAGAATATTCGTGCCATCGGTAATCAGAACTTTCCGACTCTAATGAGCGAGGTCGTATAAAAATTTAAAAAAGAAAAGAGAATATGGCCTAAGATTCAACCCTGTGAGCCCCCCCCCCCATGCTCAATAGCCAAAGAACTGGTAAATAATTAGTGTTCTTTTGCACTGGCACGGTATTTCTTTTCTTTGCGATCGACATTTGAGGTACGAGGATATTCAATGTATGGGAGTACCACGAAATCCATATGGAGGTAATTTTAGATGCAAAACGTAACGCAAAAAGGCATCAAAACTTTCGAAAGATCAAAAAAGTCCCAGAATGTGCTTCATTATGATGCATTGATAAAGCAGCATTTTTAAGAAAAGAAAAATATGGTCGTTTGCGTTGATTTTAATTTTCTAAATTCCTGTTGAGAGTGTGAAAAAAACTTGTTTCCAGTTTTCCCTGAGAAAAATAGCTACTTATAAATAGGAAAGTAACGTATATTTTTGAGAAAAGAGGGAAAAGAGGAATTGGCCAATAGTTTTAATTCTTTTAAGTAGCTTAATTATTTATCTTTTGAAAATATCTGGAAATATTGTATCTCTGGGCTTAATGAAGCAATGAAAATGGGTGTATAAAGGCAGCCGCACAAGTTCAATAAACATTCCGAAAATTCTTCTTAACTTCCTGATTTTTTCTGACTGTTCTTAGGATTTCACGGGAAGAAGTTTCCGAAGTGAACATCTTCTACAAAGTTTGGGGGAAACGTATGTTGTTAAATTTTGTTGCTTTAATTTGAGATCAACTGCGATGTTGGAATGTGTTGGTTGAAGAGACTTGCAATTTCTACCTGATCGCTTTCCTGTCATTATTCTTAACATTGTCCACTATCTTCTTCACCGCCACCCTGCTGACCCAGGTTCGACCTTTCTTTCTCACTCTGGTCTGTTCTCCTGTTGTTTTTATCATCATTGCTGCCACCTTTAAAAAAATTACAGAAAGTTCGAAAATTAAGCATCTCAGTAACATATTACTCTTTCTCGTGTTTTGATGGCTTACGTAATAACTTTATTAAACTTAGCACAAAACTACATTACTCGTGGTGTAGGAAACTACAAGAGCACCTACTTTGAACCATTAATTGAAAAATGTTTAAGACGGTTTCGAAAGGGAATCTGTTTTTGATTCTGGTTGGGTAGTCATTTAAAGAGGCCAGGTTGTAGTGGAGTGTTTGGTTTATGGTATTTAGGTTGGAGTAAAAATGATTGTAAAGCTAGGCGATATGTTCATGAAGGTAGGTCGAATGAAGTTGGGATTGGTGTCCCTTACACCACACTTCATCTTTATTGATTTCTCGCGCCCAAGAATGGGAAGCGCCTGGAAGCTTATTACCGCCATCTCTTTCACTGCTTCTCTGGAGTCGAGTACACATTTGTGTAAATATCTAGAGGCGTGTGCGTGAACGTTAAGTACTAACCCCAAACGAGTTTGATAGTGTAAGTAAATTCTGTTAATCAGGTGTCTAGAATCCATCGAAACTCGGACACGTCGATATGAGGTGCAGTTGATTCTTCATCACAGATTTATCTTGTTTTGTTTGTACACATATTATTTACTATGTACTATTTACTATGTACTATGCATTTACTATGTACTATTTACTATGTACGATTTACGATGTACTATTTACGATGTACTATTTACTATGTACTATTTACGATGTACTATTTACTATGTACTATTTACTATGTACTATTTACGATGTACTATTTACGATGTACTATTTACGATGTACTATTTACGATGTACTATTTACTATGTACTATTTACTATGTACTATTTACTATGTACTATTTACTATGTACTATTTACTACGTATTATTTACTATGTGTACACATTGTATCACTGTACAGTAAATGAGGAACCGATGACGTTACATTTACGCGGACTGGTCGAAAGTAAAATCAATGGAGATCAAATTGGAGATTTTTTTAATGCGTATTAATTAAATTTCCTAAGCAATTTAAATTTCTATGCAAGCTCAAAAAGGTTTATAAAAATTCAATAAAAATACGCTTTGTAGATAAAATAATAGAAATTTTCGATTACTTCAATTTACCTTAAATGAATACAATGCATTAACATAACAATATGCGAGTTTCTCTTGTTTGACACTTTATTTTACAATATATTTTAAACACGGTCCTATTTTCTATACAGGTCATATTGTTTTATTGGACTTCGCGCAAAATAGTTGCTGGGGAGTTAACCTTCCTTGTGGCTATGCATTGAAAATTTGATTGTGGCTTTCATCACCTTCGAAACTATGTTCTTTTCTGACTTCATAGTGGTTAGTATAGTCGTGCGGCTAACATGACTTGCGTGTTGGTTAGTTAACGAGATTTTAGATACAGGTCACAAAGTCATTTACTTTGTGAAATTTCTGGGAGTTTCGGATGTCCTACGAAGTTTGTGAAGTCTGTTCCGTGCTTCTCCTTTGTCGTCTTCTCATGTGAACAAGATACTACATGGTACGCCTTGGAACGAACATTAACAAAGTGAGGACGAAGGGAGTCCGAGAACATGCCAAACTTCGCGACAATTCTTTGAATCGCCTGAAGTTAGAGCCTGCTGCTAGCATCATATTAGTGACAGCGTTTTCTCGGAAACCGATAGTATACTTTTGTCATGTGTGTGAAAATGAGTTTATTTTTGACTTGATATTCCCGAAAAGGATTCTATGTCATTCATATCTTCAATCATATGATGCCTTTGCCTGCCATTAATTCTCTAATCGAACTTCATTATGGAATAATTCTGCTGAAAAAGTGTTTGTGAAATTTCCCCAGATTGTAAGTATGGCAATAAGGCGTGTAGAGGAATTCGCCGTTTTCCGACGCATGATTTCAATACTTTCTCTTGTTATGAAATATGTCTGAAAGTGTAAAAGCACCTTCAGAACGAACTTAACCTCGACGTGTCATGAGAATCAAGACACTGACAATGTAGGGTCATCTACATCCTAATGTGGGTCATCTGCCTTTCAAAATAAAACCACGGCGGGTCTTGAAAGTGATCTCTTGTAGCATTCACATATTAAAGTAACTTAATGTAATTGGTTGCTTTTATTGTATAATTAAAACGTGTAGAAATGCTTGGACGTGGGAATGCACGTTCCTCCGAAGCACCCGTCTTAGATCCGTCCCTGACCTGGACCCCTAGTCCATCGAAGTTCGACAAGACCGGGCGTGTTGTAGGCGTACGCTGTAGAAGTACTCCGCCGTCAACCGACGGCACTCGGCGAATTCATTTGTGTTATGCAGTCCGCGTGCACACGCCCTCCGTTCGCCGTGTCGACGCCTGCGCGCGCGTGCCTGTGCTCGCTGCTAAGCCAATGGGTGTCGCCCTGCGCGCCGCCGCCGCCCCGGGGCTTCGAGCCGCCGTCTGTCTGCTCGTTACGCGCGCTATCAGGTGCGCACTAACGTCAGTGCAGGTTGTAACCATTTCGTCGGCGTCTGAAGCCCTGGAAACGGAATGCGGCGGGGCCGTGGTGCGCGAGGAGCGCCCGCCTTGTTTGCGTTGCGCCCTAGACAATCTGCTCCAGTCTTGGTATTAACATGAGTTTGGATTCTTTCGAGAGCGCTTTGATTTGTTTAATGCCAGTTTATTTTAGTGAAGTGAATATTGCAAGGAAGCGTTTTTATATAATGTTAACACTCTTATCTGCCAGTCTGAAACATTTCTGTTCTTGATACGAATTGGGCGTTTTAAACTACTGGATTCATGAAAAATGGACATATTCCTAGTTACGTGGGGATAATGTCATAATTCCTGGTTTCTTGGAAAATGGACGTATCTGTCCGGCTGACTATATAATATCCTATCTCTCTTAAGCCATTTGTGAAACCTCTGTCTTCTCCGGCTCTCCATCTGAGTAGAATTTCGTTATTTCCACACTCCCGCGTATTAATGACCCCCTTTTCTCCTCCTACATGTAATCTCCATGTTGACATGTTTGTTAATTTTTTCTTCACTTTTAAAATTTGTTATAAATAAATGTAGGTAGGTAAATATTTTCTTGTGTACATTACTTTTTCAAAATTAGTACGTACAAATCCTATTATCATTATTCCCTCAAAATGACTTAGCAAAGTTGCTTAATATTGAAATTATACGTTAAACCGAAAAAGTTGTTAGTATTTCTCGTTAAATTATTACGGAAATGAGAATATGCTTTTTTTTACTTGAATTTCAACATAGAGCGTTCCAAAATTGTAAGTGGATAAAAAGTACAGTTCCCGAAATACATCACTAGGAAGCAATTTTTGCGAAGTATATATTTCTTCTTTAAATTTTTTTTTCCTGCTGTTCTCTAGGGATTCATGTAAGAGTTTGTAAATTAATTTTGCATAAGATATTTTGGAACGTAAATGCTTCTAAATGGATATAAAAGTTTGGAAAGAAAACTTTCTTTATTCATAAATATACATCTCGTAAATTGTTAGTTTGTGGTTATTTTCTTTTGAAATCCTTCATCCATGTGAATATATCTCGTTTGTAACTGACCACGCGCAACACTATTTGTCTTGAGCGAAACATTATTTCTGAGATGCAAGTGACAATCAAGTACGATGTGAATTCCGAAATTGAGTTATAAACTCACTCTCCGCCCTATGCTGCAAACACAATTTGACTATTCAGATTTAACAGGATAGAGTTAATTGCCATGGTATTCGTACTCTGGAGTAAACTATGTATTATTCTCCGTGATATTCCTCTTGCCTACTAGTGCCTCTGAAAACAGAATTATTATGCATAGCATTCCATCCTCTTGATATTGTAAGATAGTTTCGAAATTGACGTAATTCCTTGAATTTGTGTTTAATTTATGCAATCTACTCGGATAGTACAGAATTGATGATGTTCGACGTTCAGGGGGTGATTCAGTAAATAAAATACTTTACTTTTACTTCAAATTCTCAAAGTATGTTCTGACATCTATTTATTATCCCATTTGTATATTACTATTTATTTTCTTCTAGTGAATCGCGCTGATTGCGATTTACCTTGGTGTAGGTCAAAGTGGGGACATTTTTCAAAATTACCTTACACATTCAGGCAGTAATCGCAATTACTGCACGAAACATCCTGTCGGTGTGTGGCTGAAACCAGTGCCTCCACGGTACGGCTTCTGTTCTTCTTCAAACCAGACAGCTGAATACCGGAAGCAGGAGAACTAGCAATATCTGTGCAGAGAGACCGCGCCGAGCATAGCTGGGCCGTCGGGGATCGGAGTTTCTCCGCTTTTGTGCGGCAGCGCAGACGGCGCTCGCCCTCGGAATGTCCGTGTGGCGCGCATTAAAAAAATGCACGTTTGGAAAGCACGCAAGATTTTTGCTGTTTATTGCTTGGGGCGAATTATTCGCGGAATGTTCGTTTGAATGCCGGAATTTCTTTTGGGCGGCGTCGCGAGAGGCGCATCCGATAGTCGCGCCCGCCTCGAATTCCGCGGCAGCGGAGGGCCGGCGGGCGGCGCGGGCGGGGGCGGCACATCGACGGAGAGGAGGGGAGCAAAAGTGTTGCGGGTTGTTTGTGGGAAAGGAGGGAGGCAAGAATAGAAGATGTGTTACAGACAGGAAGGGCAGTCTTGTGTGGAAAGACTGGGGGAAGGGGGAATCGAAGGTAAATAAAGTGAGGAAATGAGACCCCTGGAAGTTGTACTTGAGAAAGTCTTCGAATTTTCCTGGAATTTTTGCTTCATTTTCATTTTTACGCACCCGGTATTTTTCTGTTTTTTCGTCTTTCGCCGATCAGAAAACTTTTGCTTTATATCTGTCAAATATCGGCGTGTTATGTGGATTGCGTGAAAGGTGATTCCTTTGAAAATAACAATGTATCATATGTCACGAAAACTAATCACAATGTCGTAGAAATCCTATGGAACTTTACTCTACCGATTATTTGGCCACTCGTGTTTGTACATTTGAAAAAATGATAATAACAGATTCGGATATTTGATGTCATACAGATAAGCATTGGCTATCAAACCTCGTTAGGCCAAAAACCCCGACTTCTAGTCCTGACGGAGAGAAATTGACAACAGCGAATGAAAATAATTGTACAATATCTGAAACCTTTTGTTAATTGATGTTGCACCATTACTCCGTGGGCTGCCGTCCTTTACCTCCTTGTAATCGTTTATCTCCAGTATGTTTGTATCTGTATCAGTAATGTTTAGGTATTCATTAATCGTGGTGGGAAACGAAATTCTGAACAGCTGTGTAAGAACATTCCATCACGCCAAACAAATATATCTCATGTTGTATTCATATATTACACATATACTCTAACACAATGCATTGTGGTAATAATCGAAAACAGCATATTAATAGAAGTACCAAGTAGATTGGGTTTGTCGCAGACTTATAATTAAATGTTTGTCTTCATGGGGTCAAATTGTTCAAAACCTTAGTCACTCGTACCGGGAATCGAACATGAGACTCTCGTTTACGCTTTGTTACCCTATGGATAGCGAATCTGGGTTGCTGAGATCGCTAAGGCGGTAGTGTCGTGGCGATCTCGGATCAAAGGATGGCGAGTTCGAATCCCGCCTCGGGCAGGAATGTATTTGTGATTGTCCCTTCACCCATGTTCATCATCCTATCACTTCATTAAAGAAGTATTTATAACTCCCTACTCAAGCACTTGGCTCTTGTCCTTAAATCTTGGGTCATGATAGCCCTCTAATCAAGTTCAACGACTTCTACTTGTTGTATTTACGATAGACGTTAATTGATTCTATCTTCTTGGCAGAATTAAATCGTCCTATGCTCAAATTAGTTGGGGTTGTGGACCGTCCGCGCGGCTTCGTACTCTGTGTCAGTCCCAGGGACTCCATGTCGAATTCTTTTTGGACAAGATGTGTTCGTGGGAGATTTTCGTTCTGAATTACTTCCAGCCGTTTCGTTATCTTCCCCCAATTTCTCGTTAATCTCACATTTTCAGTATGTTCGAGTATATTCAACGTAATGTAAAATATACTTAGACGCAAATTACTTTGAATGTAATTGAAATCTCAATAAAAAATGTTCGGGATAACATTTCCACGCAAAACTAATTAACTGTGAATTCACATCCCGAACATAGGGCATTTCGAGATGTTTTACACTTAACTATACATAATTGAAATAAACGTTCTTTATATTTTATTTAACATTGTTAGTATCATCAGCATTATCACTTCCAGCAGGGTATGAAGTATTTTAGAGAACAAAAATTAGTGGATTAATAAGTTGTGTAACTGCGGCGCTAATGCATTTCATCTCGACATCAGTCCCGGAGGGGGGGGTCTTTCTCGGTCTTTTCGGGAATCTCTCGGCTTCTTTCCAAATGATTTCTCTGGTTCGTATCTGTTGGGAAGCGGGAAGGAGGCTTCCGCAAGGCGTTGTTTATGTTGGCGCTCGTAGGTAGCGCGAGCGAGTGTGTCAAATGCACTGTTCCATTCGAGTTGCACGTTTCGCGGCTGTCACCGCCGAATGCATTGCTCTGGCGCGGCTCTCTTAGCGCGCGCGGCCTCGCGGTCTGATATAAAGCGCAAATTTATGTATCCTTTTTACAACGCGTGGCGGCGTATCATTGGTCTGGGCGCCGCGAATCCCCGCAACTAATTCGGTTTATATTTCGGAGGGAGCATCGCGAGCGCGCTGGCGTTTCGGGAGGGTCGCCGTTTTTGCCGTCGGAGCAAGCTCTTACTTTGGATCGGGTTCAACTCCCCAATTGACTTTGATATTGCATGGAGGATTTCTGTGGCAAGTGAAGCAAAATACATATGTATATATGCTATACTTCTAGAAAATATATAGACTTCATTCAGCTTGTGGACGTGCAATTTTCACACGATATGGATGAAGATTAAGTTTGTGATTTTTTTAAAGAAGATACAATTAGGGAACGTGAGCAATTTTAAGCGTTGACTACCACTCCTGGAAATAATATGTCTCAATCCTAGCTATGAGAAGCTCAGATAATGTATTACTCTATCCAATATATACGATCATATAAAACATCTCTAAACACGAAAATTTGCATGGCCTTGGGATAATTTTTTCCCGCTTGAATTCCAATAGCTATTTCGGATATGTTTAGTACAATTTAATTTTACGTAATCAAAGAGATATATAAACTAATTTATGGCTAATATAAACCCCGTGCGCGATGGATCACATGGATAGGTTTGTTTGTTTTGTGTGTCCCGAGAGGAATGGGCGTAAAAACGGCGGGCGCTCACAAATAATTAATATTCGTAAATGCACACGTGCACTGTTTACTTCGGCACGACAACCGAGATGTACATTCCTATTTTCTACGTAATGCCAAAGAACAACAACATTGTGGTGAGTTGCTTAATGTTCTTGATTGTCTCAACAACTTTTAACTAGTCAACAAACATACCAAGCTAGTTATTGCATAGTTTCTGGTAAACTTATTTACCAGAATATATATTTGCAAAGAATGTAAAAAAATGAAATAAAATACAGTAAAGGAATTTTAAGAGTGATATTTAGAATACATTATGAAGCTAGTTGAAACACAAAAGAATAGAGACACAAAAGAATAGAGACGTACTAACATCTCAAATTCTACACGTTAGTGATTATAATATAAAAGTGTATTTTACATCGTTTTCGTAAAAAATCTTTGAAAATCTACTGTGAGTCGAACGGTCAGGATGGTGTTCAGAATCCTTCTTTCTTTTATTTCCCGCACCTCAAATTTTTATTTTTAACTTTTCATACTCGCTAACAGATGTGATCTTATCAGAAGTAATCTGTTAAAATTGATGAACCAAACTCCGCCAGTAGTAATTTAGTATCCTTTTGAGATACTTACATGTTCGTATGGGCAAAAGTTGGGGATGTACGTTAGGACCAATTAACTCTGCGATCATTTAATGCCGATCGTACCTACTTAATGAATACTGGAAAAATATATTTCGTTTGAATACCATAGTTTGCATCGAATCTTGTGGTACAAACACTGTTGTTAGATGCTGCTTGAAAACTACTTTTGTTGGAAGTTTTCTTTCGTGTGTCGTTGCATGCTTTGGCTTCTTGCTAAAATAGCTTAATGCATTTCATAATACCGCAACTAATTATGTTTGAGGTTGTAAGGGTAAGATGGTGAAGGTAATGACATTACCGGCTCAAATTGTTATACGCATTAGATTATCTCTAAGTGTTGCTAATGGCGGTTGTAGTAGAAACGTTTACAGAAGTAGTTCACTTAATATATTTAGTGCAAATGAGATCTCCTATTGGATGCCTCAATCATAGTTATCAAAATGGGTCCCTGTACTGGAGGCCGTGGACAGCCGTGTCCCTGTCTGGGCGTTGTGAAAAAACAATACAAATTTTTAATTCTCTTTCCAAAATAAAATTATTCACTTTCTTCAAAAAATCTGTTGTAAATTTGAAGAGATAGTTCTTCAAGGCTCTGCTAAAGAAAATAAAAGACGTACCACAGGTTGCATTCTTCTTACTATTAAACGCATATTTCGAAACGTTATACTAAGGCTTCGCAAATGAACTGAAATATATTGTGAACTGCAAAATAAATGGTTAGAAA
Source organism: Gryllus bimaculatus (assembly GCA_017312745.1). Lineage (NCBI taxonomy): Eukaryota > Metazoa > Arthropoda > Insecta > Orthoptera > Gryllidae > Gryllus > Gryllus bimaculatus. Next base: position 8,123,413 of record BOPP01000043.1, read on the forward strand.
TGGTTTATTAAGAAGCCTGTTAATGAGCAGTAATATGTTATTAGGAGCGCATATGTAATATTTCGTCACGACTACGTGTGATTTACGGGCCGTTGTCGATACAATAACAGCGTGTAATTCGTGTCGGGCAAATTTTCGTGTTGAATTCATTTTTGATGTATGGTTTTGTAATGATAATTGAATTCTGCGTAAATCTTATTTGTTGAACGCAGCTCGCAGCGAGTTGGGTTAGATCGCAACCCGCCTAATTGAGTGGCAGCGCTTGTCGTTTCGCCCTCGTTCTACGAACAGTTTCCAACGCGAAAACCCTGAAGTCCGGCCGTGTCCACGTTCGCGACAGGAGAAAATCGTTCCATTGTCATGGCTGGTGTTATTTGTGTATGCGTCCTATCGGCTTTCGCGTCGCCAGTGGGACAGCTATCGGTGTGTCTGGCACAAGCTTGAACGAGGGCGAAGTGTGCGCCGACCTGTGAACCACGCGTACGATATCTGACGTGGGCGCCACTGGTGTCCTGAGCTGAATACGGAGAGGAAAACATCCAAGGCATGTGTTTCTTTATTTATATACTTGCTTATGTGAAAAACAGGACTGGTCTCTACGGACGTTTATCAGAGTACCACCTTGGCATTTGCTCTATAGATGAAGGGAGAGAGGATAAAACACGATCAACATGTTTGTCGTTGTACCAGATGTTGTTAACAATATTTGTCATAAATGGAAATGCAGTAAACTTGTTCGTTTATAGTAATATTTATAATTTTATAGTTCGTTTATAGTGTTTCATTATGTTTTGTTGCATAATATATTTTACATACATTTTGAAAAATATAGATTAGCTTTTTTAAAATTTGAAGTGTGTTTAACGTGTGGTAAAGGGTCTTAGAGACACAAGTTGAATACGACTTTTGATGTGCTGTTGATAGTGATATCTGATTAATTGAAGTACAAATTGTCTGGTGTATTATGAATACTTACGTTAGTCGCAGTATTTCTCATTCTGCAAATTTGTATTTACAGAAACTATTGATTCATAAGAAAGAGAAAGCATAGACAGGATTTCAAATTGCAATAAAGTGCAATTTAAATCTGATTCGCTGGCTTATAATAACCCAATACAGTCAAACGGGACGTTGTCTACAATGCTTAGGAGTCGAGAATTTAAACTTGGGGTTCGCACAATGGATTTCTATTTTTGTTTCAAATATGCGCGGCACCTACGAAATTATTACGTAAACGGCGTTGGGTTAAAAGCTCTGCAATGGTTTTTGTTACAGCAGCTTTTGTGGTAATTCTGATATAAAGTTTCAAAGTGATGCAGGCGGCAGAGGCTTGTCTGAGATGATTTGACACCGACAGTTGAGGCCCTCGCTCGCCTGATGTGCGCCTCTTCTTTGGCCGCTTCCCGTCAAACAGCGCCGGGAATTGGTTACTGAATAGCGCTAATGAATTCTGGAAATCGTTTCAGATGTGTGTTGTGGGTTGCATCTCCGCCACTCACCAACCTGTCATGTTGTACACAGTGCTTCTCCGTACTTCACAGATCGGAGTTCTCTTTTTTAAAGTAGGTATATTGTGCACAATGGTTTTTTATGCAGTGCTCAAATGTTTTTTTAAGACAATACTTCATTTTTTTCGTAGTAGAGAAGATTTGTTAAATACTGCATATTGCAATTTGAGAGATTGGCAAGTTCGAGTACTCAATGGAACGCTATTAGGACAGAAACTGCAAACCCTCCCCCTCCATAGGTCGATTTAAAATCACGTCGTCGAAGTGAGAGGTGCAAACGAGAAAATGGGAACGAAAGCGTTTGCAGTCGAAAGGAAGAATGACAGTAAGACAGAACACGAGAATGAAATGAAATGTGGGTTTCAATTGTTGGGAAACATCTATCTAAACACCGATGTGGTCTGTAAATGAGAAATTACGCAAGTTGGAAATTTAAAAAAATTCAGGACATTTTGTTATATTACATTACGTATTGCAATTGTTTTGGACTACAAATTGAACTAAGAGATGCATTTTTGAATCCAACACAAGGTGTTGTAGTACTACATATGGTTTCTAAAGATGGCTTGTGGCGTAGAACGGCTCGTCAAAAAGAACGATGTGACGTTTGATGGAAATACAGAAGAGAAAAAGAAGGGAAAGAAAGGAAAGGAATAGAGGAATGTAACACAGACAGCGAGCGGCTTCCGTGGGCGGGACCGCACGAAGAATGTTGGCGCCAATCTGTCAAAGAGCAAGCGCTGAGCCGAGGTGGGAATTAAGAAATTGCGTGGGTGTCGCCGTGGGCCGGCGCTCGCTGGCGGAGGCGGAGGCGGACGCGCCATTAGGCGAGAGTGCGAGCTCGGATGAAGACGGCGCGAAGAGCGGCAGGGCTTTGCGGAGCGAGACCACGGGCTGGACAGCTTGCTTACAATGTAAAAGAAATGAGCTACCCCCCATTAGTTCTTAAAGTGTGTGGAGATTGACCGTCTTCGGATAGCCGGAGCTTCAGCCTGACTAGAAATATGTATTTTGAGTCAATGGGATCAATGAAGAACAAAAAAATACTTTAGTGAATTATTGGTGAAAATAATGTTGAAAGATTTAAATATACGTAGAAATGAAGGTCATGAAGAGTGGTTAATATTACTCTTCCTGTAGCTCTACAACCCTTCCGTAGATTCGTCCTGGCATCCCCGTGCTCGCAGTACAGCCGGGGCATTTTTTCAATCGAACGGGGATGTGCCGTGTGGGAGTTAGAACACAAAGCGAAAGGAAGAAAGCATCTCTTGTGGTCCGAGACCCATTGTTTAGAGTAGTACTATTTCATTGCCCGCCCATTCGGAGCAGCTGCTCTCTGCAATTCGCTTTTAGGCGACGGCCCGCCTCAACCTCAGTTCCTCAGCCGACAGCGCACCGCAGGCGGGACTCGAAACCACAACCACTCAAAGGTTGTTCACTTCATCTGCGTCGTGCGAAATGATATAATAGTCTACCTCATCGTAAGGACAATTTGGGTTTGGAAGCGCACATCCCAATGTGTGAGTAGGACGGGAAAAGAACACCACCTCCATCGCGACATTCCACGCGCAGACGCCGCGCGAACCGCGACGGAGTGGGCGCTCGGGCGGCGCTGAAGTGGGTGGCGGGGGCGTGGGGGGCGGCAGAGACATTACGCGCGGGTCGCGTGCGCGGCCGCGGCCGTGCGCCGATACAGACACAGACACGCGACAGTGACAAATTCCACCGCAGCCGCGCGGTTATCGGCCTCGCCGCCGCGGGCGGATGGGCGGCGATAGCGCCCGCGAAGGATCGCGACGCCCGTTTGGGGGCGCAGCCGTCTGGAAATGCCTTCGCTCGGGATTTCGGACCGACTCACATTCCAGAGGCTGCGATTGGTGATTCATGATCGTGTGGCAAGTCGGTGTGGGGGGATTCTTCTCTCGGTGAACCCAAAAGGCACACATCTGTGGGACTACTAGGCAAACCATGTACGAATAATGTTTGGGTTACAAAATAAGGATTATTGAAATGATTCTCATCCGATGAACAGGGAGTGATTGTTGACGATTTGTGTGAGGAATAGTTTAAGATCTACAAGGAATTGAATTAAAACATATGAGACAATATTGTTTCAAGTATTTTTATAGGGATGATCAAAAATAGATATGGTTAGAGGAACGTGCTCGCTTTGCGCCACTGGGAACCTCATGTGATTTTATTGCGATATTTTATTTGCTGCCTGTTGAGGAATATGGGAATAATGTCCTTGATAGCTAGTGTCTCTTCCGAAGCGTGTCTCTCGAACGTGGGGGAGGTTCAGATCCAGTCCGAGCTGAGATCACCAGCCCACTTGTGGGATTGTGCTTTGCAGCTACGCTTGAAACGGGGTGTACAAAAAAATCCGAGTATGTCGTCAGTTTTGGTAAAGAATATTGAAGGAAGACTTTACGCCGACAACAAATCATCCTCATAAAAATGAAATGCGCCCGCGTCATGTCTCAATGTAAACGTTATTATGCATTTGATTATGCAGTCGGTATTTGTTATGAAAAGGAGAATGCGTGCAAGATTTACGTGAAGAGTCCTCGATTATCCTGTCATGTAACCCTCGATTGTCTATTCATGTATTTTCATTGTAATTTTTGTGAAAATAGAATCGTCTGTTTGCGATGCAGTTTGTTAGGCTGTATTTTTAACCCTAACAGCACTAATCTTTTGGCATACGTGAGAACTTGACGTGGGTCACTCGGACCCATACATTTTTCACATAATCACACACACTTATACACACACACACATACATATATATATGATTATGTGCTAGTCTGAAATGGAAAATGCACGACGAAGCGTCCGAATAACGGTATGTAATTCTTTTGAAGTACTTCAGAGAAAATGTTCACGGCAGACCCATGCCCTCTATTTAAATGGGTGATAACGTGACATACAAAGTATATTGACGTACTGCGATTTCCGTTATAAACAATAAACGAAGTTGCGTGAAATGCAAAATTATCCATTGAAATTGAATGATGATGTCTTAATCTTAACGTAGATGCTGCCTAAAGTACTGCTGTAAAAAACAAAAGAAACAAACTGAAGACGCTTTGGAACTCATGGGCTCAACATTGATGTTGTATGTTATATAGTCACAAGAAAGCTATATTGTGTAAAAATTACGTAGGTATAAAATATAATATGTATTGTACGTTGAGTACCATGGCAGAGAAATGCAAACAGCGGTAATCTGCTCTTTTATAATGTGAAGTTTCTTGTTTTTTCTCAATGTAATCATGGGAACCCAAATATTTGAACAGGTGCCCTTAAAATCTCCATAAAACAGAGTACATATCGATTTGAATTTATTTATCATTAAAAGAAGTGTAACGTATCAGAGAAAAACAATCTACCCGTGTCCTTGAGCTTCGGTTTACGTAACACCTCTCTTTACTATACTTACAAGTTCAGTTATGAATAAAAACAACAACGACCTGTGTCAATGCTGACAGAATTTTAAATAATTCTTAATGTGCTGCATATGAAATTACTTTTGTGTTTAATTAATTTTTTTAAGCGTTTTATTTGAAGTTTGACGTATTTGAAAGCCCCCAAAAGTTTCCTATTTTAACACTAGTTTTCAGCGCAGTATGAAATAGCTTATTTGAAACGAAAAATTAATTTAAACAGTATTTCCCTTAATCTATTATTAATTTTCTATTACAATTTCCCTATCCTTCCTTTTGTATTAAGAATATTTGCATCATGAACTAAGAGCGCTGTTTTCCGATTCTAATGGTGGAGGAAATTTCTTTGGCGTGTAGGATTTCAAGTTAATTTCTTTATTTTGAGGTCTTTTAGAAATGTTATGAGATGATGCATCTAGATTGTAGAAGCATCTAATTTATTAAAATCCAGGTCAAAGAGGCAATGAATCTCGGAGAATAATATAGTGTATTTTGGGGACTAGACAGATGATTTCTCGTGAGATGAAATGGTATTATGAGGATTTAGATCCGAACATGATATTGATAAGCCATATAAATGTTAAAATAGAAATGGTGGACAAATGTTCCATCGTGTGCAATACCTTCATATAACGGCCTTTGCAGTTGTTTGTACTCGTAGTTATTCCGCATAGCGGTCCTTTTGTATTACAGTAAATGGATTAAGTGAAATGAAGTCTGTTCTGTCTATAATAGGAAAGTCGACAAACTAATCTGAACGTTGAATTGCGAATTGCTTTTCCATATTTTCATTGTTTTTATTCGTATCTACACGTATGCAAATTTCTTATTCCAGTTCCAAATAAAAATGTTTCCTTGTCCTTGGTCAACACGCCAACAAGCTACTATTCTGGAATGCCAAGGCACGCAAGTGTGTTATCTCTGCAAATACAGTGCTGTAGATCAATCCTGCGCAACTCGTAAGTCAGTGTGAGAGTGTGTGTGAGGGGGGGGTGTCGTACTAATACCACAAATCTCAAATATCACGTGGAGATTGATATCCACGACCGTGGGCAGAGAAAATACGAACGGTTCGACGTGTGAAGCAAAAATATAAAACCGATACCATTGACATCTGTTCGTGTAGTTGTCTGTGCGTTCAAAAGAGACTCTTTCATAAACGGCTTTTCGAACTTCATGATCGTGGTTGATCGTTGTGTGTTATATTCCATTTATTTCCCTTTTCAACCGGTGTATACTTCTAGTGACCATTGTGTAGGACATTCTTACACCGCGTGATGACCGAAAAAATGTTTCAGTATAATAATTTGTTTATTTCTCGGATACTACGTACTTATTTAGTAACGAGTAGTATTGTAAAGCTGCGGCGAAAAGCTACGTTTTTCGACAAGAAACATTTTTTTGGGACACCGAAAAAGTGGGGAATTCTTTTTCACTAAATGCTTTAAAACACTTCAAGTACGTCGTATAGTCAGAACCCCGTTTTATGAATCCCTGATACCGAGGAATTTGTTTGCGGCAAAACGCTTGATAGCTAGGTCAAATTCAGTCGCTGTTTGGAAAAGAATTCTAGTGGCCGACTGCTCTGATCGATAGTTTTCCATGGGTTCTCCGAACCCATGCAAATGCCGGAGCAGTGATCGCGCGGGATCTTTCTTTCCTCTTCCTTGTCCTCTCCTCTCCCGTTGCAGACACACATTTACTCGTTAATCCGAACTTCAAAGCAATGCAAAATCGGGCTTGTAAATCTGTGATCGTTTTGGAGACGACCTTGCAAATGGGACAGCGAATCCACAGACTCTCAAGGCCGCTTCCTCTGAGCAGAAAGGATTGCCCGAGGCGGGACCAAGATCTGGCACTTCTTCCCCTTCTCCACGCGCCTTCTTCGCGCGGCATCGCGCACTTTCGGTCTTCTTACTCGTTTGTCTTGGCTCCGAGTGCAACTTGGAATTACAGTCGTCGGGAAGGTAGACGGTACTCTCTACGAATCACTCCCACTGTATAAATATGCATTATCGGCGTGGTCGCGCGAGTGGGATTAAACTTTTGCGGGCGACAGCCAATTGTTGTAAAGGAGTTCCTGAGCTCGCGGCTCGTTGCTGCCCCGCGGACGCAATTCATCCAGTCTTCGTTGTGTGTGTGTTTTCGGTGTGGGAGGCCTAGATTAGCGAATCGTGGCGCAGGCTGGGAAAATGTGAGCGTGAGTCGCTTGTAATGCGCGAGTGCACTGCACACTACTTTCGCATTAACCGGAGGCCCAGAGATAAGTTATTCGCTGCCCGGTCTCCGAGGCACCGCTTTGAGAAATTGGATTTCGAAGAAGAGAAAAGGGGTGAGGGGAACAGAGTGGAGGCCCGAACCCCATGAGAGGTGGGGGTAGGTGGAATTGCGGAAGCCATCATGCACGGAAAGGAGTGAGGCGCGCGCGCGCGTATGTGTGTGTGTATGTGTGTGTGAGCGCGTGCGGGACCGAACGCAAATGTATTATTCTAATTCGGACATTCTTAATGGAAGATAATCTGTTGGTGACAAGAACCCGAGAATATGTAAATAGGATTTTTGTTTTAAGTCTATGTGCGGTCTGCGTAAACTGAGATGTGAATTAAATAGACGTATTGTTGTAAATCGTCAAAAGAAATTATAATAAAAATAGAAAATAGAAATTTAATTTTATATTCGTGTTAAAAAATACTAAATAAACTTGAGTGTGGAAATAATTAAAATTATCATTGTAAATATTTTATTCAAAATTTTAAGAATGAAACGCAGGAACAGTATGAATGATTTCCCTAGTGGGCAACTTTGTGAAAAGAGAATTATTTAAGTTATCTCGTGAACAGTAAAACATTTTACTTTGGATTGCAGAAAAGTTACCGCCATAATTTTGTAACCTGGAAGCAAGGGTATGGAATGAATATTTAATGCCCAGATAAACCTTGCGTTGCTTCTGCACACTAATGTTCCTTTTCTTCTTTCCAAACGTCGTACACAGGTTTTGTCGTGAAGTAAATAAATAAAGGAATAATAAATGAAAGGGGGCTGAGAACAAAATTTCTCAACCTTTTATTTGAACCTCTCTCTAAACGGTGACATGGTTTTTGTGTTTACGCTAATAATATTCATGTGCTTTTCTATGTGCGTTGTTTTTTCTGTAATTCAGTAAGATTTTCTGTTGCGATCATTTTGCTGTCTGTCGTAGGATAATTATGTATTGATGGTATGAAGATACTGATGTTTACCCTAGTGGCACAGTATCACAAATTAGAAACACGCAATACAAATACGAAACGGTGCGATGAAGAGGACAAGCACATTTCATGAACAAGATATTTATTTACGAGTTGCCTGTACTGAAAAGGTAGTAAAGTTATCTCCCAAATGTTGAGTCGGTCGGTTGAGTTGTTGTCGTGAATCATACACATATTTTTATTGTGTTACAATTGTACAACAATCGAATTAACTAAGGGAAAATAAGTGATACATTATATTAGGTGAGTTATTGAATTTATGATTCAGTTTTTAAATCATTATGTTAATCATTCCTAAATATTAATTATTTTCAAAGTAAACCGGAATATTTATAGTTTAATTAAAAAATAATTATTTATTGTGATGTATGTAATATGAAATAAGTTGTATTTTAATATCATTGGTCCGAGATAATGATGTCTGTTTTCTCAATTGTTTGCTATTAAGGAAAATAATAATCATGATGAAATTAAGAATTTAACATACAATATATCACAAAAAAATGGTATGCGGGCATAGAGCTTTTGGCGGAGCCTCTGAGCAGAAAGCCATGCGAGATAAAAATCAACAAAATCGTATGACGAATAAATGTGTGAAGAATTGCACCAATTAATCTCGTGTACAAAATGACCAAAATAAAATAAAATGTTCATATTTGGTGTGGTGGATATTGCTGCTTCGGAATATTTTCATGGCACAGTTTCAACGACATTAATGTTGCCCAAGATATTTATAATATCTGCGTCTGTCACACTTGATAATTGTGTTATCCTAAATTCGGCCAAATCATTTTCGAAAGACCACAATAGATTTCTCAACAGAATTTATTCGCAACAATACTACACAAATCACTTATCAACGACACACACAGCACAGAAAACAACAATGTATTTACAATTCATTGTTTCAAAAAAGTATTTGTTCATCTTCAGGCTAGAACAATAACAAAATCCATGAGCATCCATGAACTATTGTTGTGAAAATGAATTCGCGAAATATAGCAGAGCACAATGTTGCCCAAGAGTTTGCACAAGAGTCTTTTTGCATTGGGATTGCGGAACAGTTGGGTATAGAATGAGGTCGTTCCCGAAAAAGTGCGCCCGCGTGGCGCCTCCGGTTAGTGGGGCGCGCTCCTTCCAGTGCGGCGGCGCCGGCCGAGGCGCGCGGGTCCGGTTCGCGTGCTCGACGGGGGGAGAAACGCGGCCGCTCCGAGTCCAGGTGCGTTTCCCTTTCGGACGGGGGCCAACACGCCGCCTCGCGCGTCCATTAAAGGCAGCGAGCGGCTTCGCGAAAGCGTACCAGCCACTGCGTGAGGACGTTTTGGATTCCGGACGCGTCGGTTCCCCACGTCTTTACTCCGGTGCATCCGATTGCCTCGCGGGAACGCAGGGCCCGATGCTGACCTCCACGTTGGCTCCGTCGGCTTCAACTCGCAACACTCGACGTACTGGATACTCGAATGGACGTGTCCGGCTGAGATAGCTCAGGGCATCAACTGATGTCATTGCAGAACCTATGATCGGGATGTCCTAGGATTCGATGGCAGGATTTTCGGTCGAATTCAGCTTCTGCCTGGAGGATGTTCTGATCGGTGGTTTTCCGTGGTTTCTTCGATCAACACCTGGCAAATGCCGGAGCCGTACCGTAACAAACGGGCCACGGATGGCGCGCGTTCTTTCATTCCTCTTGCTTGTCCTAGCCTCACCTGTCTCTTACTCATACTTTCACTGACATGCAGTACACCACACATGTCAGGAGCTTACAGCTTATCCCGGCTGGGGCGGTGCCTCGCTGGTGGGAGATACCTGGTTGGCGAAAATTTCGCAAGGTCGCCGAATATTCCCATCCTGCGCGGGAGGATCACTGGGATAAAACCTCCACTACACTAACAGGTGTAATAACCATTGCAGTTCACGCTCCTAGAAACAATCATCTTGAATCAATCGAATTCTCGTCCACACGGTGGTTGAATTTGTCCCAGCTTTACAGCTAGTTACGTAAATCCGTCGGTTCTCGAATCCTACCGCGAATCCCACACCAGCGAAGTCTAAGGTGTGCTTAAGGTCAGAGTGTGTTTGGGAGGGGGGGGGGCTCCGCAGGCTGCATAATTTTGGTAGTGGCCTCGCATCCATGCAGTTAGAAATAGAAGAATTCTAATTCGGGATTTAAGTAATGACTTTTGCAGTCACGTGAGTTAGTGTATGTTGTTTCGGATAATTATTAATAGGAATTCATGATTACTCCTCATCGCCAACTTCACAATATCCATCGCCCCCCCCCCCCTGTTCGTACAGTTCTTTCCTAGTGACCTTGGCATGTTCCTTGCGACTAATGAGCAGAACTTTTGTCTGGTTGATTCGTCTACCTTCACCATTACTTCGTTGTTTTCGGGATGAGATTGAGGGCTTCAAGAGTTGCACGTTTTCTACGTTACTTCGTGCGGCAACAGTTTTGATGGTGGTAGCATTGGCCCAAAGGTTGGCGGAACAGCTGACAAAACGCCAGTAAGTTTCTTGTAAACAATAAGAAAATGTCTTTTGTTCCACTTTCAGTCGTTTCACTAAATTAAACACCTTCACTGTGCCGGTCCGGATGGCTGAGATTGCTAAGGCGGTAGTGCCGCTTCGCTGTTTCATTTATTTGCGTTTGTGTACACATTATTGAAGAATGCACTGAATCATTGCTCATCCAGTATGTATATATTGGCGTATGCTGGAAGTTTGATTGTGGATGTATATGAATGTAGTAATAAAATACTTGTGGTTATGTAATAGCTATTTAAGGATTTACGCTTTTTTGAATTAAATTAACTACACTTTAAAAAAATTAATCTGACAATTTGGAATCATCCGAGCCGTTTTCTACGAGACGCTGTCAACACTCAATATTAGCTGCGGTTATTTCCTTCTGAATGAAATGACGGATAACGTGAATGGAATTTTTATTAGTCTCCCGCACGCAGTTCGAGTTCTCTCTCAAGATGCAATACACTTCACTGCGTTGAACGAGAATCTTTTTATTTCGGTGAACGACTGCCGCTGTAATCGACTCCAACACTTGAGTCTGAAAATCTACTCGTGAAATGAGCGAGTGTATCCACCAGCACGCTTTTATGCGATCACTGGATAACGTAAGTTGAGGTTCTAACTTCTGACTGCGTGCCGAGGTACCTGTCAAAAATTTATAGTGAATTGGATGGATTGGCGATGAAGTCAGAAAATTACCGGCTACACTGTGATTCTTACTTTTTATAGCACTCAGTGATGTTTACGATCGGTAGCCAGCAACGTTGATTTTCGTTAATTTTCTTAAGAGGATTTTAAAGCTCACTTCAGGAGACAAGGGAGATAATACCCATGTTTGGTCCTTCGCGTAATGAATGCAATCTCTTCCAGGACGGCGTTCCTTACGAGATGTATTGGAATTCGTTGCACGTCTTGATCCATTAATATGTATAACACGAATTTAAGGAGTTCGCCCATTTTATAATTTGTTGGCGATGAAAGTACTTAATCTTTGCGCCGTTGACTTCCTTCTTCAGAATCAAACTTTCGGCGTTTCCTTCACATCTCGGGCTCGTCTTGCTGCAGACGTAGCAGCAGTTGACGTGACATGGCGGTGGGAGCGGACACACGGCCGCCGACGAACGCGCCTGGCGGCGTGCGGGGAAAGTATTCTGCATCCGGAGTTGAACGTTGTCGTTCCGCCCGCTTTGCCCCGGAGGAATCGTGTTGTTCGTGGGGACTTACAGTGGGCCGAAAAGAGTCTGAAAGCAGGAACAAGATATTTTTGAGGAATTTTTAGGGGAATTATTTGTATCATCGAAATATAGGAAAATGTGTAGTAGGTATAATTAAAATATGAAGGGTTTAGATTTAGATTAGATTTATTTAGTCAAAAAACAGTAAAAACTGTATGTGACATATGGGGGTATTCCAGAATCCCTTCACGTCATTTTAACTATAAATAGTTGAAAGATGAGTAAAAGTTTAAAATAAATAAATATAAATAAATTTTAAAAATTGCGAGATTAGCTATATTTGAAAAAAAATAGACATTATCGTGTCTGAGTTCTAGAAAACGTATTTGCATCGGTACACGAATTGAAAATAGCAACTCGCTCTTACCTCTACTCTTACCATTACAAGCAAAAGGAGAGTTCAACAAAAGGTGTGCATAGTGAAGCTATATTTACGTCCAGAAGCAAACCAAGGGGCCATCTCAGCATTTACTGAATGTATCATGCAAACTGGACAAAATCCTGATCCAGATGGGGGTCATTGACCCGGAAGTTGAAGTACATTATCTGTTACAAACATATTAAGTCTTCTTAAAAAATGTATACAATATAAATGCAAACTAATTCAATGTATATCACTGTTTTGTTAAAATAAGCATTAGTTTTCTTTTTGATAATCAGTATAGTCTCTAATTGTATAGAAACAGTTATGCAGCAGAATAGATTTTACTTTTAACTTAAATTTGTGAACCTGCTAAACCTAACTAAACCTAACCTGCTAAACCTAAATTTGTCAACTGCTTTTGGCAATGCGTTGTAAAGTAACGTACATGTATGTGGATTTCGGGTAGTGAGCTGTTGATACTTATGAACGTGATTTTTACGATGTGTGTTGTAATTATAAATATCAGTATTGCATGAAAATATGTTCCCACCGTTAAGTAAGTAACTTTTGAAAAATATTACAGATTCGTAAAAAATACGTAGGCAGTGGTAAGAATCCAAGGTCAACGAAGAGAGGCTTGCAGGGACCACGCGGATGCCATTTTTTCATTATTCAAATGATTTTCTTTTGCTATCTAAAGGTCTGAGAACTACATTATCAGTTTCCCCAGAATTTTATGCCGTATCTCAGGCGGGAATTGACATTTGCAAAATACACGCAACGAGCTGCATGAAGGCTGACAGAATTTAAAAGCCTTGTGAATGCGTATCATAATGATCTTAATTTAGAGTTTAAAATTGTTATATGTACATTCCATTTGTGGTTTGACTGAATTGAGAGACCTAGAAATTTTGTTACCTGAACAGCAGATAATTGGATATTTTTCATTTTCAATGGAGCATGCGATTGCTGATTTGAAATGCAAAAATGCATTGAAATCTGTTTTTCCTTTGTTAACTATTAGTTTGTTATTACAAAACCAATTTGAAACTTCTAAAATCGTACTATTTATTGTTTCCTTTTTACAAAGAATATTCGTGTCATCGACAAACAGAACCGTTCTTCCGTTTTTAATAGGTGACTGGATTACGTTTACGTATAACAGAAAAAGGATGGGGCCTAAGATTGAGCCTTACGGTACCTCATATTCAATTGTTAAAGAATTGGAAAGATAAGTAAATAATGTCCTTTCGTGCCAGTACGGAATTTCTACTCTTTGAGATCGATGTTTAAGGTACGAGGTCATCCAATCTAGGACGATACCACGAATTCCGTAAGAAGGTAATTTGATAGCAAGATGTTATGGTCAATAACGTCAAAAGCTTTCGAAAGATTTAAAATTTATTCCAATAGGTGCTTCATTTTGGTTCATTGTTGAAGGAATATTTTTAAGAAAAGGGTTTCTTACAAGAACCAAATTAGTCCAAATTCAAGATTTTTCAGGTAGTACCAAAACTTCGTAGGGTAGACGTGCATTTATGAGTTTCCGCCGCCTTATATCTTCCAATGTGTTTGACTCTTCCCTGCAGATAGCGCCATTGTGGGGAATACCTTCGCGAAATATCTCAAAATGTGGAATTTTGGGCCTATTTGGTTTTTGCAAAAAAGAACCCTCGTAAATAAACCCTTTTTTACTGATAGGATTTGAAGTTCCCGATGACCTGAATTTACTTACACTTAATTTTTATGTTCATGTATATCTAGTGCCTCTACATTCTTGGCTATCAGGGGTGAGCCGCGTCTCGGTCAATTGTTCTGACGTTTCGACCATCTTGCTGTGACCTTCTTCAAAGCTATACTGAGTATAGTCGAAACGTCAGCACAATTGACCGAGATGCGGCTCATCCCGTATAACCAAGCATTGACTCTGGCCGCGGAAACCTACGAACCCATATCTAGTGCCTCTGTATTCACATGACGTGCATCTGAAAGAGTCATCCATTTTTATGTATTTAATTAGGTTCGACTTATTGCGGATTTAACCGTATTTTAATTACATTGTTTCAAAAGCTACAAATTCTTAAAAGAGCAAATTGGCGTAGAGAAACACAGGCAGAGCTAGTTGGCCGTAGGAAAATCCTCATAGTTTTCGTAAGTTAAGAATGGCAAAATACTACAGGATGATACTAAACCGTTCATGAATGTCCGAAGTATTTGGAACAAGATTCTCTTATAGCGGTTACTAACAAATGGAGAAAGTGGCAAGAGGTGGGAAAGGGCGGATCTGGTGATGTTTTTTTCGGGAGGGAGGGGGCGTTTTGGCCCTTTCGGGACCAGTGTACGGCGTATGTGCGAAGAGAGGTCGCGGCCGCGGCCACGGCCGTCGCTGCAGCTGCAGGCGTGGTCATCGGCTTTCGCGCCTCCGGCTCAGCGCCGCCAGTGAAACGCTCCTCGGGGCATTAGCGCCGCAAAGGAAGAAGAAAGAGGCCCTGTGCGGGCGACGCGTATGGTCCGGTCGCACGGTAGGTTTCTCTCGATGGACGCGATGGGAACGCCTCGACGCGCTTCTTGCGGCCTCTTAATGCGCTCACGGGCGGGCACCTGTGGTTTAAACGCTGCGCCCGCAGCCTTACTGCGCCCAATTACGAGAAATCGAGGAATAGAAGGCTTTTCGTTTCTCCTCGTATAGATGTTGAGGCAGGAACATTTGAAACGGGTGTAATTAGGTCTCGGCACCGGAGGTGATTACATTTTTCTCGGAGTATGATCGCCTTTTTGTACTCTCGTCTCGCTGGTCTGTTTCAACCTCTCCACTCACTTATGTCTTGTGACACACTGAGAACAGGATGTGCCCAAGGGAAACTCTGTTAACCTAAACTCCAATAAGGCGAGGAAAGAATCCTATTTGTGACTTTTCGGGTTTGTAATATTGTAAGTGGAGAGCACAAAAATAGATTACTCTGAAACGATGTATTGACAGCTATTAATAGTCGAGTATGAAGAATATGATGGGTATTAAAAGACGAGTATGAAGAATATTAGGATACGAACGACGGCTGAGTAAGTTTTGTTAACTTCATACGAGTGTATTAATACCCATTACACAGAATTTAACACTACTTTTTGTACGTTTAGTGATAAAAATTAGAAGTTCAGTCTAGGTACCTTTCCTGCTTTTTCTCGTACTTTTGACGTTATTAATTTTATGTCTTATTCACTCTCGTTCAATATTTTAGCATTTTGCTCTGTCGATGCGGTTTACCATCAACGCTGATTTCTCAGCAGAACGAATTATTTAAAAATGATGACTGATGAATTACCTTTCCTACGATTGATTTCGTAACATCTCTGTGATTGGTCAAACAGGTACTTACTACAATGAAGCTATCGGAATGACAATCATTATGCAATAAGTTGAAGTCATCTTACAAGAAATTATACAATGAGAGTAGAAAAAATGACGAAAACTACAAACGGAAAGGGGTTCAGAGAATTCCTTCAATAAATGAGTTCATTCATACATTTTTGAATACTCTGTCGAATTCTATTCTACTCAAGTTTTGATAATTCAGTTTGTTAAAACTGGCAGGCTCCACCTCTGGCAGCTGTTTACGTCACCTTTTCTGTATTGAAAGCTGTCTTGGAATAAAGACAACGATAGATCTTCTTCTTGGTGAAACCCGTTGCAACCTATTTTTTCTGCTAGGTGCTTCTTGAATTAGGAAGTTAAGCAGTGGCCCATGCGCGGCCATTCTTTTTCTGTCGTGCGGGCTGGGGCGTAGGCTGACCATCCATCTCAGCGCCCCAGAAGAAGAGGGAGAAGCCACTGCACAGACGCATAATTGCGCTGGCGTGCGGGGGAAAGTAAAAAGAGTTAGCTGTGTAAGAGAATCAGAGAAAGAAACACAGTTACTTTTGACGTCTAGCTGCCGGAATGTGGCGCGTGGCAAATAAGAAAATGAGGCTATAAAATTCCTTTTTATTTCCCCTTGCTCTGCAATTTTCGACAAGTAAAAGAGTAACACGTCACCTTCTCGCGTCTACAGAGCTGTCAGTTGAAAGGAGGAAGAGAGAAAATTAATGTCGCGAAAAAAAAAGAAAAAACAACTGTAGCTCGGTGTCCAAACGACCATGGTGCAGTCACACGAAAAGATTTCTCTATCTGATGGGATAAAGCTGATGCCAAAAATGGCGAGTGAGTTGTCTGTTTTCGCTGGGCTCTATGAAAGTTACTTTTAAAGTTTTTGCAGCTAAATAAAGACACCGAAATTGTATATTTTTAAAGATCCTTGTCTAGTAGGTTTGCAGGTGTGAGTTATAATTTAATTCGGGATCGAAAATGTAACGAACAGGCGATTTTGGCGCCTTTAATTTTATAGGAGAAATTTTACACAAATAATTCCCTACCGATTGGGATATTCGTGGTGAAATGTATTTTTATCCCACGTTTTTAAACCTCTATTATAATTTTTTATTACCATTCGTAACATAGAGGTATCGTAAGGTGAATTTAGCCAGATAAAATGGAAAATTAACTACTTCGTTTCCAGGGGAAATGACAAATCACACACCTACCATTCTATTGTCATATTCTTTGTGTGAAATTATATTTTTGAATTGAGAATTGATTAAAAAACAACTCAGTTCTTTCGTACATAATTCATTATTTCCTGGAGGGAAGTTAGTCAACTCAGTGTATTTCTGTTTCACGCTATTTTAACAGTACAAATATCGCGATGACCTTTCAACACAATTCTATGCGCTACGGAAATAGCCGTTGGAACTAATGTTAATGAATTTGCGTGCATAATATCTACGATTGCCTCCCGTCGTTTCCGCCAAAATTTGTTGATTAATTCTGCAATTTCATTCGAAGCTTGGAATAAGCGTCCAATGTGAATATATTTTCTTTCCTCTCCATTGTTATGAATAAATCACTTTCGCTTATCGTTACGAAGATTCCAGAACTTAGGTAAAAAGAATTAATAAAATCTATTGTAGACTTACAATTACTGTGTCGTAAGAATAAATAACGAATCTTTCGTGAACATGGAATAATATGAGTCATGCATTCCGTAAATGAAATCCGGAATCCATTATCAAACTTTCCGCTTTCCGAGAAAGATCTTTTATGAAAAAAATATTGAGTACATACAGCTGTCAAAATAAATCATTTTATATTACTGACATTCTTTATAAAAAATTGATCATGTTACTTATATTTGTTGCAGGTGAGTGCTGTCATTTTAGCTTCGGTTAGAACGTTTTTCCACTACATCTCACACCTAAAACGTATCATCAGTAAGGTAAGAAAATACTAATTAATATGCCTACTTCCCAAGAAATAGTTCAAACATTTTGTGAACTGATAATACAGTACTTGACAGTTAAGAAGTATAACTTGCAAACTGCATTATTACAACAAACAAAATTAATATCTATTTCCTTACTTAATCATTTTTCTTATTCTGATTTTATTTCGACACAGTGATATGACGAATTGAATTCTCTATCACCATTTTAATTATTTGACAACTCCAAAAAATTTTAGCCGCTCGGTTAAAAAATAATACGGAAATGGCGGAGCCGGTTCGGCGATCGCCGAATGTGCTGCTCTCGCAACGAAAGACATTTTGCTGGTGAGCGCGCCCTCCCACATCGCCCTGCCCGTAGGCCACGCCACCCACGCCCTCTGCCGCCGTCGCCCGGCGCACCCGTATATCATCGAAAGTGTGCGGCCGCGAAATTTGCCGGCTTGTACCAATAAGTCAGCGTCGAGACCTCCACATCATAAAATTACTTTTCGCCCACCCCCACCGGCGAGAGATAGCCGTCCAGATAGTGCAACGGGCGTTATCGTCAGCGGCGAAGCAGTTTTCGCGCCTGCTAAGTTTCAACATAATTTAATTGGAGTTAATTAAAAGTTTGTCTTGCTCATGCACCTCTCCCCTTGCTCTGAAACCCGCAACCTACGCCCACAGCCGCGCACCGCCTCTGCCGTCGCCGCCACCGCCCCTTCATCGCCACCCGGCCGTCGCTGCTTCCGCTCGCACAGCGCGGTTGGAGGCCGCGGCGTTTCGCGAACATCTCTCCCCCTGCACAGACATTCCCAGCGAAATTTCCACCTTCCTCTGCTGCAAATTTATTCAATATCCACACGGGCTGCGCCGGGCCGTTTGTTCGTTGCAGAAGCAGGCCTCTGGCCGTCGGTGGCCCTCGTCCGCGAGACGCGCGCCCGCGCTAGCGCCGGCGCCAGCGCCCCTCGCCGACTTCCCCGCGGCGCCGTTATCGCTCCGTTATGGCGCGTGGCGGAATTAATTAAGCGATTGCTATCAGCGAAAGGACCGGCATTCCTCGGAATTAAGCGAGTTGATAGATAAAATTGGAAGACAAAGAGGGCAGCGAACTAATTAAAGCTAATTGGGGCGTGGAAGTGGGGTTATCTCTCCGATATCACGGAGTGCGACGTCCTGGGGAGTGGCGCCGCCCGCGCCTCTCCGTGTCGCGTCTTGCGACGCTCTCGTGTGCCATGCCCCGCCACGGTCCCGCCGGGCCCCCGCGCGCCCCGCCGCCCGCCGGCCCGGCGCGGCCCTGGCCGGCCCTTCCATTGGTGTTCGCCGCCGCGTCTGGAGGGCTGCCTTTCAGGCGGTCTCGCCGGAGTGAACCGCGCAGCTGCCACGCCGAGGCGTTCTCAACAGAGGCCCGTGCTGAAGAAACGCTTCTTTGCTTTCTCCTCTTCCAACTGCTATTTTTTTCTTATTTTCTTTTTCCTATTTTTGCTTCTTTACTCTTCTTTTTATGTCCTTTTCTATTTTTCCTCGTTTTTTGTTTCTTCTTTTGAACATTTTTTCTCCTTTTCGTCCTTTTCTTCTTTCCGCCTCCTGTTTAACCTTCACACTTCAGTAATGTTGCCTGTTGCACATATTCATATTGCCCACGCTCTTGTTGATTTTCAACAACTTTTCGTTTCCTTCTGGGCGTCAAACTTAACATTGCACATGTATATTTGGATCGTTCAGTTCAAATGTTTAGTATTTTGTACTATTCCTTCTTGAAAATATGATATTTGTGAAGGAATACCGATCCTTGACTTTTAAATCAGCCCTGTATGCTTCTTCCTGATTTCACATAGCGAATTAGTTTTCGTATGACACCGATATTTGGCAACGTTGTGCTCCTTCTGTACGGGCTGTACAACAAGCATCCATCAAGAAGAGAGTTTTTCATTTACAATTTGATCCTTTTTTACCACCTCCGAACTAGATGACATTCGTTCTATTCATTTTTACTTTCTCGTGCTACTACGTAATTAGGTGGTAAAAAGAAACTATTGTTATGCTACCGCTGTGAAACAACTCCATATTTTCTACTGTATTTATTCCTCAGATAATGCAATATATGATTACAAAAACTGCGCAGGTTCCATTTTTGGCGAACTCTCGTATTTTTGAAAACTACAAAAAAATTAAGAATGGAAAAGTACAATATTGATGATAGCTATTTTCTTCTTAAATGAAATCTCTTCTATAACATTGGAAATTTAAATAAAGTCACGCTCAATTTCTTGAAAGGAATCGAAATGGTTTATTGTATTTATGACTTTATTTAATGCGATTAAAAAATCTCGAAAGTTACTCCAATTTTGTTCTTTTTTCCCCTACATTGAAGGAAAGGACGCTTAAAAAGTGGTGCAGATTTCATTGTCTTTGAACACTCTGAATTTGGAGAATTAATGCCACAAAGTATGAAGTGTTGTAGCCTTCGTAGTCTACATACGTCATTCAATACAATAGCACTTTGTGTAGTGGTAGGGGATACCCTTACATAATTTTATATAAAACGCAGATTTTTCGTACTAATATCTCATTTTAATTTACTGAAAAGTGCACATTGTACCAGATCCTTATAAGAGCAGTAGTGCATTTAAATTTATCCCTTATTATAAAGTCTTTACTTTTATCGTGCTAAATTGAATTTTACGTTTTTTCAAGTCTTTTTTGTAAATTTAGTTACCGGAAATGGCTACAAAATTAGAATGATCCTTCGCGCAGTGATCGGATTCCATACCTTCCAACGCCCGGGCCGATATTGAAATCCCGTTCCATCGAAGTGTGGAGGACAAATCGGGTTCGTATGGGATCTTCCGTTTCGTGGACCTCTTATCTCATTAGTTTATCCATCTTCCTGTTCATTGCTCATTTCATCAACATCAACGTCATCACACGTCAACACAACTTAACGGGGAGACCTGACGGTGATATTCTGATTTCTGGCTTCGAAACTACGGCGTAGCGGCTCCTATAAGCTTACGCCGTACTATAAAAAAATAACCAGAAAATGAGTTTTTCCATATTCGCCTTCCAGGTAGATGCGTAGGTACCCAATAGGTTACACAGAGTTTAATCTTATTCACATATTGAGCACAACCGATTTCGCTTGAAGTAATATTTGAAGGGAATATCTTGTTATCATTCCATTAGTGCATTTCCTTTGGTGAGTGTTCGATCGTCCTGCTTATCGTATTTATCTGGTTACATCCGTCAGGACAATATCTGTGCACTTTATGAAGTAAATCCCTACTTCATACTCAATGTGTAACTGAATGTGTAGTTTTAATTTTTGAAAATAAGAAAAGCATGCTCATCTTCAAGTTTGTTTTCTGTAAAGACAAATGATCACAAATCTACCTGCAAATTGTATGACTTTTTCAACTTACGTTGGACATTGCGGTCTCCAGATGAACGGGAATGTGGCTTTTCGCTACATGCCATCCGTTGGACCATCCGTTGCCACCAGTTGGACAGCCCTGCTCCAGAGCATTTATGCGCCGATGCCTAAGGCTGATGCCTTGCCTAACGCGCGAGGCTGTTGTGTGGTTGAAGACCGTGACAATCGCCGTTTCAGGAAACGAGTCCGTTAATTGTGCTGTCCACGCGAGTATCGCCTTTTAACGAGAGCAGCCTGCCTGTTGGGACGTCAGCGGTCACAGCGAATGGGTACTCCGGCGTTTATCTCGTCTTTTCATGTCACTCATTTCCGTGTCCTTTTATCATTTTTCGCTACACATTTTCCCTTTGTTCTGCTTGTCCATTATTGTCCTCATTATTTCTCTTCGTCATGCATTTTTGTATATATTTCTGCCCCGTCTGTCTCTTCTTCATTTTCCGTACTGTTCGCCTTTCGGTGTATGTCCTTTGTTGCCGTCGACTTCTTTTGAAGTCTTATCTTACAAGCATAACTTTTGTGTTTTCGACATATCGTCTGTCCATGTTGTTACGCTCTGTTCGTAATTACTCTCATCACCAGTTTCTATGAGTATTCCATGTTTTATACATTGTATACTTGAACAGATGTATTTGACATATGTTAACTGCTATGAACCTTCATGATCTTGTTTTCAATATATTTTTTGGGAGATTTTTCCGAATGCGTCATTTCATGTTACTGGGTTTATCATACGCGGTACAATCGTTCATGACGCAGTTTCTATGAGAATTCTAATTATTATATATTGTATAGTTGAATGTTTGAAACATTTCCGTGAACCTTCATTACCTAGTTCGCAATATATTTTCTGATATTTTTCAACTCGCATCATTTCATGTTACTGGGTTTATCATGCGATGTAATTGTGCGCTGCTCAATGATGGTTCAATAATCAAAACTCGTCACCATCTCAACTCCTTCGTAATCGCTGTAGTTTATTTTCGGTTCCTATTTTCGTGCTTTGACGTTTGCCTTGTTCTTTCCCGGCCGCCCGTTCCTCGCCTCTCCGTCAATCATGTCGCGTGCCCGGCCCGCCGCCCCGCCCGGCCGCCCGCCGCCGCGCCGCCGCCGCGCCCGCCCGTCCGCCCCGCCCGCGTGCGCCGCACCTCGCTTCGCGCGGGCGTGTTGATTTAACGGCGGCACGTGTGGTTGGCGGGCGCTCGGTGCGCCACTCGTCGCGCTCGCTTCGTTCTCTCCGACGTCCGCATCGCTCGCCGCATGATGAAACGGCTTGTGGTCGCGGGCGAACAAGGAATAATATTTCCGCCTAATGGAGGGCGCACGCGCCAGTGCAGCGGTCGAGAGGCCGCCCTGTGCGGGAGGGGGGCGAGTGAATACGTTGCGGTGGTTGAAGGTGCAGGGGCGGAGGCTGAGGCGAGGAGCGAGTGGAGCGAGCGGTATGCAGGCAGTCTGCGCTGCGGCCGCATTCCCGCCTAAGTGCTGCTGTTACGGCGGCGCGTTGAGGACGGGGGGCGACGGCACCCAGCCACACCGCCACCGCCCGGCCGCCGCGCTCTCGTCGCCCGTCGGCGCCCCGCTGCCATTCCCCGCGCGCCGTCTTTCCGCGCCTCCCCCCTTCCTCGGCCCCGCCCCCTTCTCGATCAGTTGCGTCCCTCGCCTGCGGCCGCAGCCCCCGGCCTCGTGCGGTCCAGTGCTGCTGTCCGCCGCCCCCTCTGCGTTGGCTTCGCGGGGGTGGCAGCAGTGCCCCTCCGCTCTCATCCTGGACTTCGCCTCTCGGTGTTTTGTGTCCGCTCCGTTGCGCGGTTCGTAGCAGTTGGCGTGAATCGTGGATGCGGACGAGTGTCTTCAGCAGTTCCGCTCCTGCTGTGCTGCCCTCTGCTCATTAGTTTTATTTTTCGAGCTTCCTGATTGTTCACGTTCCTCTTTTACTATTTTACTTCTTTGCTAGCCGCTTGCCGTTTCATTCAGGGCAGTATTTCATTGTTTAGTTTCTTTTTCGATTCTTTCGTTTTTTTGTTTTTATCCTTCCAATAATTTCGCTTATTAAGTGTACCACTTCTGCGAACAACAAATGCATTTGGTATTCTTCGTTTTACGATTCTCTTCGTATGCTTTCTTACTTGCAGCGTTCCCTCTTTACGTTTCTTTCGAATTTCCTGCTTTTTGCCTGTGGACTGAATTGCTTGCGTGCCTTTTATAGCGACTCTTCCCATCGTTTGTCATATTCCGCCCTGCGGTCTCTCCACGCCCGTGGAGAGAGTGTGCGCGCTCGCCTTCTTAGTGGGTTGCGCAGCGAGCACGTTCCACGTTGCACGTTCCGCTGCTGCCGGTGCTCGCCGTGCAGACTGATAGTTCTGTCGGGAAGAAAAGCTCTGCAAACCAAGACAGTCGCTTCAGGGTAGCAACTTCACATCAATCTCGGGACTAATTTTCTGTGCGAATCGTGTCAAATTTGAGACGGTTATTTGTGGAACGTGACGATATCCATATTCCAAACGTTTCCTTGTGTGTACATTTGAGTCGTATCAGTTTAGTTTGAATGTAAATTAATATAAACTCTACTCTGCAGTTAGGGGCATAGTGGTCTTGAGACTCGCCGCCGTCGACGAAATCTTAAACTATAGAATTCCATTCGGCAAAAATACGCTTGTATGTTTATTTTTAAAAAAATTCGTGTTGAAAGAAAGGAATGCGATTAGTATCAACATCAACCAGAATCGTCCAGCCTAGTTATAACATTTTGTTATTTTAATATGAACGTTACTTTTCATCCTCATATTTGAAAAAAATGACAGAAAATAAGTAATTTCTTACTAAATGAAATAACTAAATGAAACTAACTAAATAAAAGATCAAACTATAGAAAAACTATAGAAAAAAAAAAGATTAGTCCAGAGCCGTAGTATTTCTTTTCATGAAGGGCAGTGCTTTTGATGATTATTCGTTATCACTCGAAATGTTTCTTTGCTGCGAGGATGTGAGCTCAGCCCGAGGCAGCTCCGTGTCGTGTTTCCGCTGCGAAGCTCAATCGGGGCCACCCCCTCCCCCTCCCCCTCCTACGCCGCCGACGCCAGCGCACGCGGGTGCGAAAAGGGCGGCGGCTGCGATTCAATCAGCGCACTCGTGATGGGCAAACTTTTTACGCGCTCGCCCCCCCCCCCCGGCGTATTACGGCGCCTCGGTGGGCAGTATTCCCTGCTGGCGGCGAGGGGCGTCTTCCGCTCCCCCCCCCGCCCTGGCGCCAAGCGTGTCGGAGCTGGAACGATCTATGCACAGGATGTTTCGGAGGGAAGGTTGCAAATGGGTGGGGCGTGAAGGCGGTTGGAGGTGCTAAGTTTTTGCCCTTTGGCGTGCGGTGGAAAATCGGGTTAAAGGAAGTTACACTTCTGCAATTTTGATCATCGCGTCGCTGATTGGCAGATAACTCATCGCGCTGTTGTGTGTGGCAGGTGCGCCTTCTGACCCAGTTAAGGTTATTTCGGGTATCTGCCAAGTACCAGTGCAGAGCGAGCAGCCTACCAATGAACGGCAAATGTCACGTATGGAATTTCGTTTTATGCGATTTACAGCCGTATGTTAATTGGCAGAAATTCGATCCCCTACAAGCCCCAAGAATTAGTTACATATGTTGTCTGTACAGAATGTCTCCGAAAACGTGCCTTTCACGGGTGTTGGTGTTGCAAAGGACGATGAAATGCAATATCACAAATTGACACCACAGGAGATACATTTTATAATTTGGCAACTTTACACCGTTGAGACCAGCGCCCAGCGCATGATTTTTACGGTAGTTATTATTACAGCATTATTACCCAGTAAGAACGGTTTCATCAAACAGGTTTATACAAAAATGCAACGACATATTTGTATCCGAGACTGGATTATTGAAATATTTATTTGCATTCACGAGTAATGAGTTCTGTAATTGTAACTCATTCACTGCTTTCAAAATTCGAAATCGGTTTGTTTATAAGTTATCGTACTTAACACTATCCATGTTGCGCCCTTAGTTTTAGGTTAGAACCAAAATTACTTTGAATTATTTATTACATTTTAAAATACTTCTTTTTCGTTCTTAATATATTTGTGTCTAGACAAATGTTTGGCACATTCTTCTAGTTATATAGCTATAACATAAAGGCTTTTGGTTTTGAAAGAATTATTGAACAATTTTGGAATTCATAATATGCGTAATATTCCGTGTGTTAGAGAATTATATGTTAAAGAAACGAAAAAAATTGATGCGTTGTTAGTTTCAGTGGTATCATATGCACTCTTCCACGTTTCATATTGTTAAGTGGATTTATAAATAACTTTATTTAATTTTTTTGAGTACTCTGCATTCACGTAAATAATTGAATGCATTGATGTTCATATTTCCGTTAATTCTGAGTACTTCTGCATGGTGAGCCTGTAATTCAATGCCAGTGAATCTGTCCGTATCTAGTAGTACTGTTATTTATTATAAATTGATATAGTAGCGCATAAATTAATTTGATTTATTTCGTCACAAAATAGAAAATAAAATGTGTGACATCCAGGGGAGAAGCAAAATCGGGGAACGTTTCGTGGACTACAGAATCTCTCCCCTACCATTTTCCTTCACATTAATGGGCGGGGAAAGGACGGTTAGCAACATTTGGAAGCTAGTTTTTAAACAAGCGGTCAACGTGTGTACCTCCGACATGTTTTAATATTGGTAATTCCAATTCATAAACCGATATTTTTCGTGACTTTGCGAGAACTTCAGTGATCTTCCCTAATATCTGTGGATTAAATTACAATTGCTACTTTTGTTAACAACAAACCTAATTTTTTTAAGATTGTGAAGTAAAATATATTTAAATTTGCTGGAGCGTTTTATACTTATTTACGCACAAAAACGTATATCTTAGTGTGTTACACTTCGTAGAACAATAATACTGCATTTTCAGTTGGAGTTTTGTGCTTAGTTTCGTTGCGAATTTGCTAAGTTTCTAGGTGCACAGACGAAACAATCTTGTTATTTGTTTTGATGTCTCAGGCGTAGTGAGACTGCCCAAATGAAAGCCTTTTTGCCCTTTTGTGAATTGTGATGACCGATCCGGCGCCGACCTACTCGTCGACTTGCGGAGATATCACCTCTAGGTATCTTCCCCAATGGGGCAGCGTGACAACAGAAACAAGCTATAAGCGGTCGACGGATCTTCCAACATCTGTGGGAGTGTACTGCATATAAACGTGTGAAATATGAGGGCAAGGAAGTGGAAGGCACGATCGTGGCGGTACGTGTCTCGTTCACTACTCCTCCGATATTCGCCTGGTATCGATGGGAGAAATCGCGCAGAACTACGGAACAGAACAGCCAGCCGTTAGAATACTCCTCCTCCGCGTCTGAATTCCATCTAGCAAGTGGCTAAAATCCTCCACCTTCAAGTCTCGAACCTCTCGAACTCCGTGTCACGCTGCGGAGGCAGTGACAATGCTAACGCTGAGCTAGTCCAGTCAGTGCTAGCCTTGATACTGAGACAGATGTTATTGGCATGGTTAAAGCCAAATGTCTATTTCTCAGTTTGTACGCATGTCTATTGATTGCTTACTGTGGACAATATTAATAACGGTCAAGTTAAGGTGCAACTGGCTTGTTAGTGTGTAAGTTTCATAAAGAAAAACATGAATACACACAGTACCAAATGTTTGTACGTATATCTTGAGAAATCACATGAAATTTCTCATTTCAGAATGTGTTTATGAAGGACGGATTGCGAGAAATGTAAACAGCAATGAAGAACATGGTATTCATTTCATTGCTTCCTGAAGTAAATAGTTTCAAAATCCGTATCTGCCTTATGTTGTGGGCATCTCCAGCAGTAAAAATGCCTTCATTTTCCCACTCCGAATTCCCTGCTTACCTCCCCTCGCGAGTGGTCACTCCAGGAATAAAAATCTCGTCCATCACTTTTGTATTTTCACTATCGTGAAGCATCGTTCTTGGTATTCCCCTCTAGTAGCGTCGTGATGAGGAATTTGCATCCCTGGCTTTACAAAATTAATAGAAAGTGCACTTGTTTGGGGTTGTCTTCCCTTCGTGTAAATGAAACTCCCGATGTGTGGTGTAGTTAAACTAAAACGTCGGCGGTCGTGTTCTAACATGACGAATAGGACCACTTAGCGGGAGGGAATGCTCGGCCTTTGGAGGCCCGGGGCGCGCCGGGGGTTGAGGGGTGGCCAAACTGCTGGAAATACGAGCCGCGAGGGGGCAAGCTAAATATTGCCACCTTTGCTTCTGGAAACCTGACCATTGTATGGGCAATCAACATGTAAGAAAAATACGCAGTGGAGTTTGATGATGATACCTGCAATAATTTATTAATATCATTATAGTAGTCAGGTAACGTGCGTCCGTCCATTACTCACGGTTACAGCTCTTTTGTTTCACCGATCGGAGAGAATGAAGTGCAATTCGTCGTGCCTTGATTTAATGGTGGGGAACTTCCCATTTTTTCCGGTTCCTTTCCGTAAATTCGAGAAATGCTTTCGAAAACGAACTGTGTTTTAAGTTTGAACTAATTAGATTTTTTATTTTGGAAGGGGTTTCCGAGTAAGGGGTTGCAGCCCATTCAAGCGCATTCAACCCTGGTTCCCGCCTTTTCGCTTGGGATCCGGCCGAGAGCCGAGCCAGGAAGACATTTTGTTTTTATTCCGGGTGGCCGTTGAAGCGCTACTAAAAAGAATCCATCAATGACGCAGTTTGTCACCGGAAACGTTTGACGGGACCGAACGGTTTGTGAGTGCTGACGTATGGCGCGGGAGAAGTCTACATGAAATGACATCTTCATTGGCTTCAAGCGAAGACGCAGCGATCGCTTTAGCCGGATTGAGGTTGTTGATTCGTGGGGGAGAGCCTCTTCCGCGCACTTACAGATCTGCCTCGTTTCGTGGAGCTTTCTGCTGCTTTTGTGCAAATTTATCCAACATTCGTCTCGGAAGAAACACTTTCACGGGTCAACATTTTCCGTCTGCTACCCAAATGTTATGCCAGGTAGCATACTCCTGGGTGGTAGTTTTCTATGCTTCGATTCATTTTGAATCATTGAAGGTTTTTCCCGTCCTCCTGTTTCCTGAAGAGTCGTCTTACGCATTATGTTCACAGTTCAATTAGTAGCGGGGGTTGGACGGCTAAGCAATGTAATGCAAGCCCAACTACTACCCTCTTACCCACGTATGTGATGCCAGTGACCTTTTTTTCTCTCGAAATTATAGGTATTCTTTCAAACTGACGTGAATCTCCGTAACTTTAATCTACATTTCTAAAGATTTGTCTTTCAGTAACAAATTAATATTAAGTATTTTTCAGTTTAGAGAGACGAAATAGTTGAATGTACTGTTTGTAATCGTCACTCGGATAATCTAGTTGTTAGCAACCTCAACAATACCTCTCCAGTGATGCGAATCCGAGTTGTATTTCTTCGTTCTTCTCTTTTTCAAACCAAAGTCAACTATCCGACATAAAATAATAGAGTAGTCTGCTTGTGTCCGTGTACGTGTACCTTCGTGTGTCTTTCGTCCGACTCGGTTAGACCTCTTTCGGTTCATCTAAGGAAAATGTGTAGTCATTCGACGCGTCTTGGTTAAGCGGTGGGAAATTGGCCATTTCCTCCGCAAGGAGGGTGCGGTTAAGTATCTAAAACACTTTGAAGGGTATTTCAAAACACCTAGTGTAGTGAAACACCTAGTGTAGGAATTGATATAATATCATTTCGATATGAGTCGCCATTAATGATCAATTATTGATTCTTCAGGTTGGTGATAATTAAACTTAATTTTATCGTGAAAGACTTATTTTTAATAAGTATTTCTATCTGTGCTTTTTAAAGTAACTATTTATGCCTGAGGATGTACGAGCAGAGAGAGCCAGATATTATAAAATTTCTTATTTTGAACTTGCATAACACAAAAACAGTTTTGTACAATGAAGATACTCGCTAAAGGCCCTATCGTGAAGTAATTAAAAATAACACAAGAAAACCGTAATGATATTAAAAAGAAGCGGATATTAATTCAATTTCATTTACGTAAACATTTGTAACAAAACATTTATCTTCATCGTTGCGGATAATATTGCGAAATCATTATGGAACATACAATTTCAGTTTGGATTTCAACGTAAAGTCTATTCGAATCCGACAGTCAAAATGGAAGAATATTGATTTATTTTTGGTTTTTATTCGTGACAAATCATAGACAAATATTCATAGATGAAAATTAATACAAAAACGACAAAATATATCTAAACACGAAAAAAATCCAGAACGAAGACAATAATGTTGGCGTACATTTTAATTGGTTTTTAAATAATAAATATACTATTTGACATCATAAATATATTCACCGGAGATTGGAGATTACACATTTCTAAACAAAATCCCCTCATCAATAATGAATTCTAGAGATGGTTTCACTTCCTTGATACTACACTTGAAACAACGTCGTACACGCAATGACAACCGCTCAGATAGAAAAGTGGGAACACTCGTGCTTTCCTCGCGAGCCGAACCGGATACCGTCCGTGTAAAGCCTGACTCTCCAAGCACGACACCAGCTAGACGGGCGGATCCAAATTGCACGCCGCGCCTTCTCCTTACATAAGAGCGGCGTATCGTTGCATCGCGTCAGGCGCGCGTTACCTGAAGAGCCGTTCGGCGAAACAAAGCGCAGTTAGTGCGCGCCGCTTTCCTCTGCTCACGCCTCCGCCTCCGCCTCCGCCTCCTCCTCCGCCCTCGCCCTCCCCTCCGCCTCCTCCTCCG
>BOPP01000043.1:8160088-8220448 GCA_017312745.1 Gryllus bimaculatus
GCAGACGGTTTGACGGGCGACACGTTGATGAAGGGGGAAGAGGGAAGAAGACGATGCAAGTAATTAAGGAGGTAATAAGAATTGGAGAAAGTAAGGATTTGGTGGTGGTAGAAGGAGCGAGCCGAGTAACAGGAAATAATAATTGGGTGGTGTGATGGCTTAGAAGAAATACTTTCCTGTATGTTAGCGCAGTCTTTCCTCTACAATGCCAGCAACAACTGGAGGAGGAAGTGAGAAAAGAAGACAATTCGTGGGGCGAACAGAAGAGGGATGCAAGCGGAGCACGCAGTGGGTGAAGGAGGATACGGAGAAGGAGAAAAGAAGCCGGTCAATGATGTGCAAAGAAAGGGAGAAGAATCAGGTGAAGAAATGGAACGAGTCCTTCGGTGACGAACTTGAGCCTGCCTTAGCGACCTACTCATGAGACAGTTCGAGTATTTGCGACGACCGGTATTATTATTGTTATTAATTCTATTATAGTTATTCCTTTTTGAAGGTCCTTTTAGGGTACATAATATATTTATTCTAAAACAAAAAGTAGTAAAATGAGACCTATCGTTCTACATTGCACGTGAAGAGCTGTCCGGAGGCGGGGCACGGCGCGAGATCTTCACGCGCGACACAGCCTAGTGAGCGAGTTTCTTCCCAGGACGTTCTGCGGCAACACTGCCATAGTTGTATCTCCCTAGTGGAACGAAGAGAATGTACGGAGAGCTTACACGAAATACAATATATTTATATATAATTTGAGTGATTTTGTTCATCCGCATGCACTCTTCTCCAGTCTTCTGGATAATGTAATGAAAACGTATCGAAATCATTTTAGTGATAAATGCTCCGGTAATTAGCTACATTATTTATAAAAATGTATTAATTTAGGAAAGTTCGTCAAATGGAGATATCTTATGGTAATGCGTCGCATTGCATTCCACATTTTAGGTAGAAAATAATTATTTTTTGAAAAGCACAGCGACTAAACAGCATGATGTAAATTCTGTGAATGGCGGTGAGAATAACGATGTTCCTATGTCTGCACCGTCTGTTTTCCATGTCTATCCTTTTAGAATATAGAGGCGCGACCTGCAGCTCGGTGGGAAGCCTAGCCTAGGAGTGGAACAAAAGGTTCCGCAATTACACATTCATAAAATAAATATTTTTATAAGTAACTAACGGCTACTAGAAAAACGAGAAAATGATATTTTGTTTAACATGCAGTTTACTCGTTAGGGAGCATTAAATGCGTGTAAAAAGATTCACCCCTATAGGTAGATAGTGACAGATCCGGGTAAACGAATCAACCGTGTATATGGGCTAAAATGGGAACAACAAAAGCTACATCGGTGTAAATCTTAAATTGCGCTTTGCTTAATTGAGCTCCGTTCAGTTTGGCGAATTCTAAAATTTGACTTTTTTTGCAAAGAACACACAAAAGTATATAATTATATATTGTTCTTGTAGTGTATATGTTAAAACTTGCGAATTAAATTTCTCTTTTCTGATTTTCTTATAATATATTTCGAAGAGAATGTTATAAAGTGTATTTAGTAACCTTTTTCTCGTTCCATTGTTTTTCCGTAAATATTTCGTGAAAGACTTTCCTTGTTGCTCGAGGCTATTTGTCTTTTCTGCGTCTCTCCGTTCCTCGTGGCGCACAAACCGGCGAGGTGCTACGAGCTTCATGTTTTAACAAGCTGCCCGCCCGTGGAGGCGCGTGGGCGAGGACGCGACCGCCAGGTCTGCTGTGCGTCGCGTGCGCCGGCTGAGATCGGCGACGATGCGGCATTGGATCGTCGCAGCGGCAGGGAGGGGCCGGGCTCGCCTCCGGAGGAGCGCTGCGCCCACGGAACCGCCACGCTTTTACGGTTTCTGTCGCGAGCTCTGGCGGCGGCAGGAGTGACAGCACCTCTGACTGATGACTACACTGTCAGAAATGTCTGCATTACTTTTGATGTAAAAGTACATGAACGTACGCACGTCAAATTTAATTTACACTTACGGTAACTTCAAAGTAGGTGTATATTAAATTTAGTGCACGTGTACAATTAAATTTGGGTAGATAGATTTTGTATTTCTGCACGGTTTATACAATTTGGTGGCGGAACACTACAATCAACACATTGCAATATTGATACAATGTAAGTTTAAATCATTTTAAGACAATAATAATAATAATTATAATAATAATATAATAATAGAGACAGTAATAACAATAATAGCATTAACTGTACATTTTATGAGTGTCCTGCACAGATATTTTAACTAATAAATACACTTTTTAATACACTGCATTTCACTTCACTTCTCTTTCTACTTCTCTATTACACTACACTTCACAAACACGTCACGACACTCCAATTCAAATACTAACAAATAATGTACACACGTACATTAAATAACTTTAGGCGTACTTACAATAAATTTACTGTACGTGTGCATTAAAATAACCGTACGTGTACATTAAATTTTCTGTTCGTGTACATTAAATTAACTGTACGTGTTCTTTAAATGTAATGAACACGTACATTAAATTAAATATGAGTTCATGATAATTACTTGCATGTTCTTTTATTATAAGTATTGCAGAAATATCTCACTGCTTTTACTTCTCCTTCAAGAGCAAATTCTTCTACTCCAAACACATGGTTGTTTTTTTTTGCTAGTATCAATAGAACTCTTACAATGCCCTTCGTGCACAAATGATAATTAACTAGTTTTCCAAATATTATTGAATTGATTTTACCAAAAATTTATTTATATTCCTTATTTATTGAACATGGAAGAATAAATAAATATTTTACATTTATTAAAAATATATTTTATTAAAAAATACGAAACTCTCAGCACTTGAGAAAAGAAATATTCATAACTTATAACAATGCACACTTGGTTGTATTTTGTCCATCTTTTTGGCCAAAGTGCAGAAACAAATTTTTGCCACCTTTTTAATGCCTTTTGCATCCTTCTTTTGGATTTTTTAATACTTTCCCTTAAAGTAATACTTTTATTGTTAATAAATAATATTTATTCAGCATTATATTTTTACCCAGTTAAAAAACAAATTAAATATTTGACAGAGGCAGTGGATTTGCATGTACATCGGCAATGAGTAATATCTAGAATTGCCCCGGGCGGAGCAACCAATTCTTTGAACAAATTTAATTATTAAAATACATTGTTACTCAGTAACGAGATCAAAATGTGGATATCTTTATGACTGCGGAATATATTCTCCGAGGGTAATTTCACTCATTTTTCTTTTTTGGTGTAGTTTAGAAATTACTAAATCAGAAAAACTTTTTGATTCGTAAGAATACAATCCATTTTCTAAAACCAAATCCAAAACCTAATAGCTACCAAATACTATTATCACACCGCCATTATACACCCGTTAACTCACATATTTAATGTATTCTTATTCACAGGAATTTTTCCATATTGACCAATTACTCTTTTGTCGATTTTTTCAGAAAAATAAAAGAGACATTTTTATGGACGAATGGAAACATTTCTAAGTAAACACGGTGCGTTTTGAGATTGCCAACATAGGTTTCGAAAATCAAAATCTACGGAAACAACCATATTTTCTTTTCTTAAAGATGACGCGTCATCCATGGATTAAAACAAAGCACTTATTGGAATAAGTTTAGATCTTTCAAAAGCCTTTGACGTATTTGATCATATCTGGATTAATGTACACACATTTCTGATTGTTTGCCAATTGCATGTGGAGTCCCTCAGGGATCAATTTTAGGCCCTATTCTCATCCTACTGTACGTAAACGATATGCCCTCGACGATTAGAAACGGAAGAACAGTTCTCTTTGCGGACGATACGAATATTCTTTGCAATAAAGAAACCGTAAATAGTACAAAAGCAGATATTTCAAATGGGTTCCCTAATAACAGATTAATAGTAAATGAAAATAAAACTGTTTCAATGCAGTTTCCATTTCAAATAATCAGCTCTGCATTTCACTGAAAATGATCTGTGTGCCATTGACTGATGTTAAGGTAACCAAATTTTTAGGTCTTTCAACTTGGTCAAACCTTAAATGACACGTCCATTTAAATGAATTGAACACTAAATCATGTTCTTTATGCTACGCTTTCAGAATTATTTCAAATTCAATCAGCTTACACACTGCTCATTGTGTATATTTCGTGAATGTTCATTCCCGCCTGAGATATGGCATAATATTCTGGGGAAATACATCTTATAGTTCCCAGGCTACAAAAATGGTTTTGTGAATAATAAGTTAATCCCACCCACGTGATTCTTGTAAACCTCTCTTTATTCATCTAGGTATTTTACCATTACCTTGTCTCTTCATATATGAATCAGTGGTTTTTGTCAAAACTGATTTACTTAGAGGCGGTAATATATTTTCAGCAAACACCGTTGTCCATAACAACAACACTCGACGTAATAACAATATTCATCAGGTGACAATATCAACAGCTCACTACAATAAATTCACATATAAACCATGTACAACATTTTACAACACCTTGCCAATGACTTTTCTCGATGCTTCTCTCGATGTTAACTGCCAACCGTTATTGGAAGCTGCTGTGATGAGAAGGGGAAATGCAGAATGAAATCCAACGCTTTCACGCGCTTTCATATCAGTAAGTTATGATGTTTTTTTTATTTCGTACACGTCTTAGAATTTGAAAAAGTCTACTGTCACTGTAACACGTAAAAATACTGGACTACCAGAGCTTCAGAATTTGAAATGAATCCGAAACGTCCGAGTACCAGTTTGTCCACACGACAACCAGCCTTTCTATTTTCAGAAATAAGTCCCCTGCCGTCCCCTGCCTTTGTGTTGATGCCTTCAAGGTTCCATGTGCTGGGAAAAGGTTCGAATTTTCGTCAGCCGCTTTATATTCCCAAAATAAAGCATTGGGAAGCAGGCTCCCCGGAAAGGAGTTATTAATAATCATGTGTCTATTTTTTCCAGTTGCGAATCTGGAACGGGAATGATTCAAGAAAATATTTGTTTATATTGGTCTCGGAGCCCACAGAGCATTTAGTCATGAAGAGAAGGATATTTTCAACCTTTAAAAGGAGTATTTTAAAATAGGAATCCATACGAGAATAACTAAAGGAACGACAACGATTTGCAAATAATTTCTCTCAAATGTTGACATATTGATACGACATTGATAACAGAGACGAGAACATTTGTTCTGGCCAAACGTGCTCCTGACTTCCAAATACATATCAAGTATTTAATGGCAACGTCCGCCTTACAGCTCATTCGTGGCAATCAGTGGCGGGAATGCAGGCCTTCGCCACAGGAATATCCCGCACATTCCTCCCAACGAGAACTGGCGCGTGGCTCGCCCGCGTTTGATCTGTCGTCGCGGCACCCGCCCCCCGCCCCTCCGCCCGCTCGGACCACTCACGCCGAAATAATGTCCGTCTGCTCGAATGTCAATACGTTTCTAACTTTTCTGCTATGGACTTCGCATACGAGTCTTATTGTTTTATCACATGCTTGAAATGAATGAATGAATTGTTAGAGAATTATAGAGAGGAACTGAATATTTTAGAATATGTGATTTTTAACGTTCGAATATGTAAATTAAATAAATAAATAAATCTGTAAATAAATAAGTAAATAAGTAAGTAAATAAATTAATTAATTTGGTTAATTAATTAATGTTTGTTTTTTTATTTAAACATGTGTGTGGATGGATGGATGACCGAGTGAACAAGTGAATGCGTCAATGTTTGAATGAATGAGTGCATACTTCAGTGCGCTTTTACCAATTTCGATTCGAACTGGATGTTCATTGACTCTATATACCACTATGTGATCTTTCTGTCTTTGGGGAACACTACAAGAGGATACTTAAGTTCAAACTGATAACTGGAGTAATACATGACTGTTGCAAAACGATGTGAACTACAAAGATCGGCGGTGAAGCTATAATTCTGAAGTTAATGAGGTTTTCGAAACGGCCGGTACGTTGTAGTGTTTTGTGCCCTTGTGGTTTGGTAGAAGGCAATAGAGGTTGAAGGTGTTCTCGGACTCGCATTGCCTAGGAGGCACTAACACATATTGCACCTCCTTATCGTACATTAGATTTCGACAGCTCCTTGTTAGTTCTTGACTTTTAATCGTGCAACATCAGGTCGACACGACACTGTTTGAGTCGGTGATCCGCTACGAAACTGTCACATTTCTGGAGTTGGCTGTACACGAAGCCTGCCGTTATAGGGGCCGTCCATAAATTACGTAACGCAAATTTGAGTATTTTCAATACCCCTTCCCCTTTCTCCCCCTTGTATCGCAAGTTTGAAATAATTACGTAACGCTTACGACAACCCCCCCTGGCAAATGCAAGATGTGAAAAAAAATTATAGCGAAGTAAAACAGTTAATGTTAAAACAGATTAATTAGTTAATATTTTAATGTGTAAGTAGTGGACTCAGAAAGGGAATTATTTCAGCAAATGTTGAAAATTGTGAAAAAAAATAAACATCAATGTTACGTTATACTTACCTAATACCCCCTACACCTATGTAACGCAACGTAACGCTGTCTCAGATTCCCCCCTCTTTAGCGTTACGTAATTTATGGACGACCCCTAACCTACACACACACACACACAACAAAGACAAGGGGTAGACATGCACATGCAATGGGTGAGTCTGAAACCTGGACCCTTGGAACTGCGACGCTTGGTCGGTACGCGCTCTTACAGACTTGGTACTTCTTCATATTTGATGTTTGTTTCTTTGAATTTTGACAACGAAACTATGGTTGATTGTTAGCTCGTTTGAAAGTAATTAGTTATTTAAAACTCCGAGTATGATCATCTTTCGATTTGCAGAGGATAGACGAATACTTAACAGAAAATTTCGTAAACATTTTTACACTCTCTGTATTAATATGTGTCGCACTAGGTGTTTGTTCTTGTTGTGATCTTTACCTGTGTAGCAGTAATATTCAAATTAAATTATTTTACAGATTATATACCTTTCTGAAAAAGAAAAGAAATCGTCTATTGAAACATTCGTCTATTGTGTCGAAATAGTAGTTTATGCAAATAGTTTATAATCATAAGCTGTATTGCATGAGTACATGTTTTGAAAACGAGCGACTTAGGAGCGAGTTTTCAAATTTGTACGAATATAATAATGTTATAACGAGTTGCATACAACAGTTTTTGTATAACAATCATTATACAATTTATAAGAAAAATAAATTAAAATTTTGCGAAAGAATTTTCGCTGTGACGACTTCCGCTGTATGTGACACATTCGTGCGAGTTAAACGGTGGGTCGGCTTGTTCCCGTTTAGCTCTACCTCCCTCCGATTTCTCCTCGCGTATCGATTTGGCGCAATGTTGTGCCGTGTCATCATTTGTGCCGTAAATGCCGGATTTATGAACGATTTCTTTGCAAATGATGAATTTTCTTGCCTGTCCAGTGTGGCGCACCGGTGCGCAACGTGGGGGGGGGGGGGCGTGGGCGGGCGGCGGCGCGCGGCAGTCAGTCGCGGAGCTGTTCTATGTCCGATTGTTGTGCGCGCGCGCGGTGCGGAGCAGAGTACAACGCGTGCGGCGCGGACGGTCGGAGCGAGGCGGCAGCGGCGCGGCGCGGCGCGTGCGATGTGATGCGGTGCGCCTGCCCTGTCCGAGACTTCCGACCCACGCGCGTCCGCGGCTGCTGCTGCTGCTGCATAACGCGGCCCGTCGCCTCCCCACCCGCCCCATTCGCCCTCCTCTCCATTTCCCTCCGCACCTCTCTTCTTCTATTCTTCTCCTCCTCCCGCGAGGCGGCGCGAGGGCCGTCCACTGCCCAGCGGAGAAGCGAACTAAGCCGGACGGGGCGGAGAGGAGAGGAGAGGAGCAGAGCGAAGCGGGACGGATCCGATACCTACACCGTCATCATAGATAGCACACCAAT
Organism: Gryllus bimaculatus; assembly: GCA_017312745.1. NCBI lineage: Eukaryota > Metazoa > Arthropoda > Insecta > Orthoptera > Gryllidae > Gryllus > Gryllus bimaculatus. Next base: position 8,168,012 of record BOPP01000043.1, read on the forward strand.
CAGGCCAATTCTCTGCCAAACCAGCGTATTGACAAAGGCGGATTATCGTACTGACGAACAAGGCGCGTTTGGGGGTTAAATAAACCAATGAGCATCCACTTTGATTGAAAGTGCTCATGAGCAATAAAATGCTGTTAATTTTTACTTTGATTCAGTTACGTGGATTATTTGAATTCCATTCTCGTTAATTTCATATGTAAATTATTTATTGAGAGTTTGTTTGCTTTTGAATCACCGAAAAATCACTCGTCTTCGGAATTTATTTTACGTTATGATTGTCACATGGTTTTAAAATAATTGTTGATTAGTGAATAAAATTATTCTTTAATTAATCGTTTAATTCTTAATAATTCAGTTTGCAATGCGACTGTTAATATTTGTAGCAACCAAAAATTGGAATGAGCACTTTTTATTGTGAATGCATACCTTGCAATAACGTTATGGAATCTTGACATTTTCATATGTAATGAATCGAGAATTAATTTTTTGTAATATTTTATGTACTATATTAATTAGTGTAGTCATGATACGTTTTATAAGCAACCTACAGCCGTGATGAGAGGTCAATAAAGTTCAGAAATGTCAACAAACAAAGTGAATCTAATTATTGACCAAATGCATTAGTACTTGATTGTCGTTAATTTTTCAAGATTGAATCACTGAATTACAAAATCTACTAGCCTCACTCCCTACACCCACAATAATGGTTCAACCACGGAGATGGGCCCAAGGGCTGCTCGAGAATAATTGTAAAGGTACAGGGCGGGGAGCGCGAGGGGTGTCCTCGCTTGAAAAGTTCCCAGGGACCTGACAGGTCCTCAGGCACCGATCAAGGCCTGTGGAAGGTAGCCATCACCGAAAAGAAAAGGAAATCTAATCTACAAAATCTATTTCATTTGTTATCGAGCTTCTATAATAAAAGCTCAAACTTTCAGACTATAATCAGACTTTCAAACTATACATTTGGCTTCTATCTGTTGATCATGGTACGCAATACGCATGTAGTTCAATGTAGGTCTCACAATCGAGCTCGGTGTTTGTATTTTAATGTAACTTACATTCACAACAAATTGGTCACTTTCTTTGCACATTAAGAGCGATTTCGTGCAGGTTCTTGTGTTTCACACTCGATCCCTCCAATTATTGAAATATGCATTTAAGGGTATTTAAAGGATATTACTACTCATTATTATGAGAGGGGGAACCTTACATCTGAAGGAAATGCAAATAAAAGAGAATAATGCACTTAGACAAGAGTTTGAAATGGAAGTGATAATTAAGAGATCCTCAAAATCACCATGACACTTGTCTATCGGAATTTTCGTATTGGCCAACCGACGGATCCTCGCCACCTGGGCGGTCTCTTGGCTCCGTCGCAGCCGCCGCGTCTGGCGCCACCAAATCCACTGCGTGAGCGCGCGTTGGGCCCTGACGCTGCCGTATCGCCCGGCGCCTCCCCGCGACGCAAACCGCAGGTCCACGCGATTGCCATTTTCAGGGAAGGAACGGCACTGTGGAATCTACTCCATCGGCACTGCTATATACGACGTTTTTGAGCTCTCTAGATACGAAATAAAATCAAAAGACAAACATTTATGTAATATTTTCATAGAATCTGCATATCAATGTAAACTCATGCATTGATTCTCAGATATTTTGTATTACAGTTGTATGTTGCTTTTACTGCGCGTTTAATTACATTACATACATGTGAAAATAGCATTTTTCACGATCTGTTTGTTATGAGGTGATTTTATGCATGTTTTCTCAAACTACAAAGAATTGTGATGTGTGCTGCTGTTTCATTAAAGGAAACAAAATTTGCTTGGATCAATTTATTTAAACGCTAAAACATGAACGTTGCTAAAGCCCGATGTTACTGGCGATGTGTGCTTCGGTAAATACTGTGACCGGGTTCTAATGCTCAGTACTCAGAGGTGGAAGGCAAGCGTTCTACGCGATGGTCCTTTCCCTCGAGCCCCCGGCCTCATCGCAGCGACATACCATCCGTCCGTCCCTCCGTCCGTCCGTCAGTTCGTTCAGTCGTTCCTCCGACCGACTATCCGTCCGTCCCTCCGTCCGTCCGTCCCTCCGTCCGTCCCTCCCTCCGTCCGTCCGTCCGTCCCTCCGTCCCTCCGTTCGTCCCTCCGTCCGTCCCTCCGTTCGTCCCTCCGTCCGTCCCTCCGTCCGTCCGTCCCTCCGTCCGTCCATCCGTCCCTCCCTTCGTCCGTCCGTCCGACCTCCTATCCGTCCGTCCGTCCGTCCATCCATCCATCCATCCATCCGTCTCGCCGACCGTCCCCCTATCCGCCCACCTCTTCGTTTGTTCGGCCGCCCGGCCATTCGCCCGTCTCTCCGCTTCGGCCGAGCGGTGCGGGTGCGCCCGGGCGGCGCCACGGGACGTGCGGGGCCTAACGCTGACGCATCGCCCGCCCACACATTCTTCGTGGGCGGCTTGTAAATCACGCGGGAATTAATAGGCGCGCCGCCGTCGCTCGGGTCCCCGCCGCCGCGCGGTGAAATACGCGCGCGGATCAACGACGGCGTTGCAGCCCCCCGCGCGTCTTCGTGTCTGCGTCGCCTGTGCCGCCCTGCCGCCGCGCCTGCCGTCTCGGGGTCGCCGACGCCGCGACGGATCGACGCGACTGCCAGTGCGGACGTCTGGCCTAGAAACACGCGCCGCCTTCTCTTGGTTCGCATTCGCTGGTTCTGCACGCTCCAGTCGGCGCACTGTGATCCTCATGCAGCGTGTTCTCGACTGGGGCGAGACGCGGTCGTGCTTTTACGAACGATGGACACTTCTGGTGATGAACGGTTGCGGGTTTCGTGGCGTCTGTTGAACAAATGTACACGGTTGTCGACAAAAATTCTGGCCATTTCCCATCACATACCAGTTTCTAATTAAATTATTTCGAGAAACGAATCGGCGGCCGGAGTCTCGCCACTTACTTAAAATAGCAATTCGAATGCAATTTTACCGAGTCCGAATTAATGTTTTGTTTCTGCTATCTGTTCGAAACTGTGAGGATTTGTGTGACGAATGAAATGGAACTTGTTTGTAGTTCTGGTAGTTTATTGCTTGTATTTTTGTAATCATCTCTGTTTTTTGCTCTGTGTTAAATTTAATTTTGAATTTACCGTCATTATTATCTAATGGAACGGTGAGAACAATTTGCACTCATCTTAATTATTGGTACTTAAGCATCACTTCATTCTCATTCCGTTAATCCAAAAATAATTTTCTCGTGCAGTCGACCATTTGACTGGCATATCACTATATAATATCCGTAGAATATTTCATTTACTGCAATTTTTTCTGCATGAGAATTATTTCGTTCTGGAGGTCTGGTTATTTTGATCTCCTTTTGAAGTAACTTTGCCATCTGCGTATAGGAACACTTCGCACAGACTCATTTCATATTTACTGAGACCAATGGAATTATATCGTATACAAACATTACAACATGAGTACTGTTCCTGAATGTATCATATAATTTTTTTTGGGGGGGGGTATGCCTTTTTTGCATGCGCATTTCAAGGAATGTTTCTATTAAATTTTCAACTCGCGCTGTGATCAATGGTACCGTTGTTCGGATATCATGTTATGTCTTATGGCATGATGGCATTGCTATGTTTGATTAAACTTGACGACTAAGACGCTGTGTGACATTCTTTAACAGTGTAAAAATAAATTAGTCTTGCCAGTGAGAACTTTTGCACACTTCTCAACTGAGAATTTTCTTTAATTAACGATTTCTGTTAAATGTGGTCAGAAATTTGTGTAACTTATAATTTCCATATTTTGAAAGTAAATTAGTAAAATACACGGGTAATTATTTTCTATTGATGTTTATTTTTATTAAAAAAAGTAGTGCGCGTTTTAATAACCATAGCCGATTAATGCAATAATCGTTACTCCTTTGCTCATAAAAAGATAATGCAGAATATATCAAAATATATACCCTAACGCGTGACCTACTCCAAAAACTTTCTTCTAGCTTGGATCTTGTGGCGTGAAAGCGTCTTTCAATAACAGCCGGCAGTTTTCGTAACAAAACGCGCGGTTTCCGGCGTTCGGAGTCATCTCGGAAGACGAGGCATCCTCTCCTTTCCTTATCGGCGCTCTTCCTCCTCCTCCTCCTCCTCCTCCTCCTCCTCCTCCTCCTACTTTCGGGCGATTGGCGCCGCGGCGCCAATCCTTCTCCGTCTGTTAAGAGGACCGAGAAGGGCCCCTCGCCGCGAATTGAGAAAAAATACCGGCCCTTATCCGCGTCGCGGAGGCGGGAGGGCGACAACTTCTTCGACCGGCGCCGCGTCGCGCCTCCGCCTCCGCCTTGGCGACGGCGCAGCAGACGAATCCGTCATATGCAGAGCGGCGCGCGCCCGAGACTGCACCGTCTCAGGCCCCTCCCCCCCCCAAAGTTCGGTCTCTGGCGGAAAATAACGGGTGCGTCTCTTGATGAGATATTATGTGTCACGCGGTTTGTAATTGTTTTTGGTGTTAAATAAATAAATATAGTGGACTGTTATTCACGACCTGCCTAAGAGGGTTCAGTTCAAGAACGAAGTGGTTGTCATGGAAGAGCTCAATTTGCTGTTGTTGCAATTCATATACATGTTCCGAGGGAGGAAACAACGAAACTTTGGAAATGAACTTTTAAATCAATTTTAGTCATCTTTTTAAGAAGAAACTTCTTCGATATTTCGAATGTCTGTGCCGCAATAAGCATTCAAAATTTGATTTGAAAAAACTATTTCTTTGCAAAAATTTGCATTAAATTGTGCAAATTGAGTTATTAACCAACGTTAAATAAATAGATACCACCTGTGGTCAGTTGTTCATAATATTCGCTCGTTCGTGGTGCGAATAAAAAATATGAAGGATTCAATGAAGCATTGGAATAGAGAGGAAGAGCGATTATCTCCATTTGCTTACGAATTGATGTCCAATACATACTTTTTAATTTCTAAAATTAAAAAATAACATGTAAAATATAACATAGCTATTGTTTTCGCTCTATAAATGCTTTTAGTATAATTAAACCAGGATATTTTAGATGTAAACGGAAAATGTTGAGTTGAATTACAAAATAAATTACAATCGAAATTATGTTTAAATGCTGTTACGAATCAGCAATGTGATACGCAGTAGACAAACCCCCTAATTCTATGTGTAATTGGTTTGATTCCCTACCCCAGGAAGGCAAACATAGTTTTCACAATAGATTTTGCTTAAAGTCAAACTTGCCATGATGGCACTTTCCATCTTTAGTGAACATGAGAATTACAGAAATATGTACAGTTTCATCATTCCCTAATGTGTTTTTTATTAGTCCACTCATTTGAATATGAACACTCCTATAATTTTTAAGTCCAACAATTTTGTTAGTGCTTAAAATGTACGTTACTTTTGTCAGAGTTCACACAGCTTATTTGATAATAAGGTTCTTTTAGCATCACTAATTAGTCGCACGTTCTCATTTCCGGCTGCGAATGACACTGGAGCTACTGTCAACTCACCTAATCGTTCTCATTAATTGGTCATTACGGCGTTAGGGTAGTCAATTGCAGCGTTCGAACCCCGGCAACAGAGCTCGTTGCGCCAAAGGAGCGAGAACGCGTTGCGAATTATGACGTCGCCGCTCTAGCACCTAGCGCTGGGCTGCTCGAGCGGCAGCCCGATTGGCGAGCCTTGGCCCCCCGCACATCGGCGGCCACTCGTGCGGCCCGCTGCTACTCAGCCTCACGGGAGAGAGGACGATCGGGCGATTGGCTCTAGTCTAGAGAGCGGCGAGTGGCACGCGGGGCAATGCAGCGATTCATGCCCGCGGGCGCTCTCAGCCCGAGGACGCCAATCGCCCCGCGCCGCTTATCTCTGCTCAAAACAATGGCGTTCGTGCCTGAGCGCCCCGAAGATGTTTCGGTGGCCGGCGCGAACGCGATCGCGGGCACGAGATCGGACCTCGCCCGCCCTCTTCTTAGCGCCTACTTGCGGCCAATTGCCTCTGCCTTGCCACCGCCGTGAAGCGGCTACGTTTTGGCTGTTAGATCCAAGTGCGGGAAGTCCCATTGTCTCGCGAGGAGCCCCTCCGAGCAGACTTCCGGCCTCTTGTCTGCGGGCGCAACTTCTGGGACGCGCGGGAGAGGGGGAGTCGGTGGAGAGGTAGTGGCGATGGCAGTGGAGTAACGCAGTCCGCCACGAAGGAGACGCCTTGGATGCTCAGAGCAGAGAACCTTCCTGGTGAATCTGTTACATTACCAGGAAACATCTACTCGTGAGTAATTCATCACGTATCATTCATACAGTAAGGTATTGCCAACGTTCCTCTCGTTGAATGGTTGGTCCTTGATGGAGCTTCGGTAGTGTGGTTATAAATTAAAAATATGATGTATTTTTAACTTTTTTTAAAATTACCAGCACTTTTTTGATCTTCACAATTCATGTGACATTACTATCTATTTTGAAATTTTTTTTTTTCAACTTTATGTGCCAGCCCTCATGTTTAACCCTTAATGTTTTCTGTTGAGAAAAACAAAATTCGAAGAGAAAATTAATTAAACAACTGGCTGAAAAACTCATCGATTCTACATCAATGTAGCTTTATCTAGTTTCATTACATACGCTGATGTAAACAGTACCGCGAGAACAAGCGGTAACGCAGTTTATCTTTAATGTTTCCATTCACAGTGTTGCGTCTCCTTATCTATTGTAATATGTACTACTCTTGCCACAAATGCAGTGATAGTAGTTTGAAATATGCGTTTTCTTTTCTGCGTATCTCTTCCACTGCGTTTTAGAGAACAGATAGGAAATTAAAATCTGAGATCACGCAAGAGTAAAGCTAAAAACAATTGAAGAAATTTCATGAAAGGGATATATCGGAACACATCGTGTAGACGTATGTGATGTTAATGACCCACAATCTCATGACATACTATTAATGGGTGTACCTAGTGAAAGAATAAAACTGATATTCTTGGGTACATATTGCACACATGAGAACGTCACTCTTTTCAGTGGACACGGACTTAGCCGGTCAACGTACGAACATTACGCGGCGTAGCGGGCCTGCTTCACGGCCAGCGATGCTCAATTGTTTCCGAACCTTTCAAAAAAGTTTCGTTTGAACCCATCCCCATTGCATTCGGCGGCGGGGAGGCGGAAAAGGGGGCGGCCCCGGGGCCGGTCGCACGTGCGGGGGGGGGGAGGCACAGCACAGTGCGCCGCAGACCACAATAACCTGGGCGAAATGCGGCTTGAGAAGGAATTTTTTTAATACTATAACCAGTCAAAGGAGATGAAAATAAAATAAATATCGTTTAATCATTTTTAATGAGTAAATAAATTAAATAAATGTAAATTAAATATAATATAAATTAAATGAAAGGATCTGTCGTAGCACTTTCAAATCCAAACAATGGACGTCGTGAAGTATCTTTTTAGTTTTTGAAAAATGGCGGGAAGATACTGGTGCGATAGTGCATTAAGTGTGTTGATATAATATGTCGCTCCCCGCTACATTAGTGATAACTCATAAGTGTTTTTTGGCAAGAGTTCAGTTTTATTTTGTATTTCGCAGAATATATGTCGGCCAAAGACAGTGTTATGTGACCTGTGAATTATTTTTCCGAAATTTTTGCCTACAAAAATAACTACTTCCTAAGATTACTTTCACTTAACTCAAACATGACAAATTTTTGGATACGTCAATTCTGTAGCGGAGATGTAATTTATTGATTGTATTTTTAATAATTTATAGATTGTATTCCATCAATTGTTAATATTTTCTGTCCATTTAAAATAGCAAGAACCGATGCATTTTGTGCGTTTTTGTAAATATCGATTCTTTAGCTAACTACACAAAAAATTACACGGTATTGTTATTGAACTCGTGCTCCTTTCCCCAGTTCCGTCTCTGTTGATTGGTCGAACGAAAATGATGTAAAATATGAGCTCTGGAGGGAGAGCGATTAATAAAAATGTACAAAATCAATCTTTCCCAAACATAGCAGTACAGCATTTTTCAGTGTTCTAAATCATAATTTATAATATATTATATCTGTTCTAACTGTCCGCGATTTTTATTTCAGCAATCCTTAAAATATCTTACAAGAGATTTTCATTCGTCTCTGTGTGCAATGTTTAGGAACGACCACACTTTGTAGTCCATCGTCCCTCTGTGAGGACGCGGCAGGGAGGAGGTAATGTGCTTGGGCGGTGCGACGTAAGCCGGCTAATCTATCGGACGCGCACGCCCCGTCCCGTCCCGTCCCGTCCCGTCCCGTCCCGTCCCGTCCGTCCCGTCCCGGTCCGCCCGTCCCCGTCCCGTCCGCCCGTCCGTCCGTCCCGCCCCGCCCGTCCACCCCCCGCCCGCCCCGCCCGTCCCGTCCTGTCCGTCCCGCCCGCCCGGTCCCGTTCCGTCCCGCCCCGCCGCCCCGCCCGTCACGCCCCGCCCCGCCCCGCCCCGTCACCCCCGCCCGCCACCGTCACGCCCCCCGTCGCGCCCGCGCCTCGTCCGCGCCCCGCCCCGTCTCGCCCCGTCCCGCCGCCGACACGCCGCCTCACCGCGGCTCGCCCTCACCCCCGCCTCCCGCCTTTCATTGCCTCGCCCATCTCCGCCTGCCCCGCCTTGCCTCGCCTCCCCCACTGTCCCGCCCGCCCGCCCGACCACTCCCCGCTCCCCCTCGCACGTCATCGCCCGCGCGTCGCCGCTGCCACCGGTGTTTCTCGATGCGCGTTGCTCTCAAAGCGGCCGCGAAAGTTCCGGGCGATAGCCGGCCTGTCTCGCCCCCTTCCCGGGAGATCTCCCCACGGGAGACCACGGCTGCGGCTCCCACCTTCGGATGTTCCAATATTCCATCCGATTCGATTCCATACTTGGCTCCCATACCAATAGAACAGTGTCGATATGCAATGATATGGAACTTTTATTATGAACATTTTTAGTATGTTTTCGATTTGAATACTTATTTTGATATCAATACAATATGATCGGTTCATCAAGATCAACGAAAATTAATTTTGATTTCAATTTCCTTTTACAGCGACATAAAAATACCGATTAAAAACAATTTTTATTCTTGATATATGAAAGAATCGCAGAGTTGCTACTTATGGTGATACGGACGTGAAGTTCCATAATCCGCACTAAATTGCTTTTAACTTCTTTTGTGGCACTCCAGCAAGTGCCCATAATCTCTGATTAGGGTCTAGAGCAGTTTTATAATCTAAAGCTCGGTATACACAGTACAGTTTTTGTGCAGATTGGATTACAAAAAAACGTGCCGTCCAGACTGCACGATTTGTGCATGAAAACTTTTGAGCATGTTTGCAATTTTTCGTGCAGAAAGCTTAGTTTGACTGAGCGCTTCTAGCGGCGGAATCGTTCACTAACCCGACGCCATGGTAAACGACGAATTTCGAATTTATGGTTAAGTATGTCAATGTGAAATTGTGATAAACTACCCCTTTCCGTGTTCCTGCCTTCCTATTTGTCTACTCTATGCTCCTCATGGTTAATTAATACTTAGTATAGACCACACCCCCCAACGCACGCACAGAAATCCCGCCCGTGGAAGAACTCGGACGGTGCAATTCATTTATTACCCTATAGACACCCAAGCGGCGTCTTGTGGCGATTCATATAGAATTCATGCAGAAAAGATACAGACCGTGTAGGCGCGACTTTGGGCTTTTACATTTCCGGCTTGGGATTTTGAACGACTGTACGATAATCTGCACGAAAACTGTACCGTGTATACCAGGCTTAATACTATACGGCAACTTATACCTGTAAATAGAGCATATTTTAGCAGGGATGTGTCAAACATTACTGCGAACCCTCCCAAGTTTCCCCTACTCGGGCCTCCGTGAAATGTTCACAGAGCCCAATCTGCGCAACCGAAAGCACCTGTCGGAAAATTCTTTACATTTATTTAGAAGTGTGTGAATTTTCTAAAAGTATTTAATTTTGGAAGCATTTCAGTATCAGTAAATATTATGCAATAGGTAACTTGTATAAAGAAAGTTAGAAACAAGTGAAATTTACTGAACTATCACCTGTTACATTTCTCTTAATTATTCTTCCTATATTTTAAAAGGGTAATAAAACTATTTTCGAGGGAATGCGTTCTCGCTCACAAACTGGATGCGCCGTGTTACACTTGCAAATGACCGAAAAGAATTTATCAGCAGCATTGCATGAAAATTACCTCTTTGGAATGCAAAGCTAGTTATTCACATAGGCGTAGGGTGCGAGGGATGCAAGGGAAAATAGTTAGTACGTGAATAAATACTATTTTCGTAGTTGTAACTCAAGAGTATTTTTATTTTCCCAATACTAAATTCGTAGTTCTTAAACAATAATATTTTTATCACTCTAATGCTTAAAATAATTATAGTCTTTTAGTAGATTTAATTTTCATTTCATATAAATTACGTACATATATCGCATTTCACTGAAATGTTTTGTTCCAATTTCGTTATGTTAACATCACTTCGGAAAATAATACATGTAATTTAAACGTAATCATGTTTATAATTGCTGGACCTTGTGGGAAAAAATGCTACAGATAGCTCACGTTTTAGGGTTAATTTCTCTGCAAAAATAATTAGGAATATATTTAGACCAAAAAAAAGCATTGTACAAAGCAAAAAAGAGTAAATGAAGAGAAGTCATCAAGGAAAGGTAATATATATCTTTCTTAATTTCGATGAAATATAAAATGGTTGAATATTGTAGATTGAAGATTAATAATGTTGGCTCATCCAAAGTGCTATTCCAAAAGAAAATTCACAATTTTTTCTTTGGCCGATATGCCTGCTAATGATATGTATTCAAGTTACGATTCATTTTTCTCTTTTCATGATTTCTTCGCAATGCTACTACCTCTAAACTGCCGTGTGTAATACATTCTTAGGAAAATATTGGAAGACGATCTCATTACACCGTTCGACCATCCGTGTGCTTTACCTCAATTATGAATATTGGTAACATTTCAGTGTGTGTTATTAAAAGTCTGCGTGGGCTAGTTTGGTATTTGTTCATAATCTCCAATATCGAGCAGATTTTTATATTAGTGGAATTTAGTAGTAGTAACATGGATCTTCGGAGATAATTACAATAGTATTTTGATTAAGGATTTGTTGGCACAGATGTATAGAATTAGAGGGGAATGACTCCTTAAGATATTTTTTACTTTTCGTTATAAACTCCCAAATTACAAGCCTAAATTAAGAAATTTAATGTGCCCTTTATAAGGAAGAAGAGGTGAGATCCTGAAATGTAGGCGCTTATTTTAAGATGATCGCAAAAACTCAAGAAAGTTGGTAAAGAATACCTAAAAAGTGAGCCTTATTCGCCTTGTAGATGTAAGCGAACTTTCTCGAATAACTCCGAAACAATACGTCCAGAAAAAAGTTTAAAAAGAAAACTTCGTGATGTTGAGAAGGTAGGGACTCGTTACAGTACTTTCGTTAGAACTTCCTGTTGTTGGTGAGAACAATACCAGCTATCAGAGAACAATTCACTCGTTAGTTTTATTATTTCACGCTGTATTCATGGCCTATTTGCAGTCATTTCGTGACTACGTCATTAAATTGTATGTGAAGTTATACTCTTCTGTTTAATTGCCAGATCACAGCATCAATTTTACTGCTGTTTTCAAAGCTTTATCTTTGGAAATGTTATTAACAATATGTAAACGATATCACGTTAACTTCTTTCAGAAATAATGCGACATGGACAGTGTGTTGAAACGGTGTCGATAGATGGATATTTATTCAATAACAGAAACGAATTCCGAGTTACATGACACGTTTGTATTAACATTGCTATGTAAAATCAAACTGTGTGGCATTTCTATGATGTTCATTTATGATTGCTGATCGCATTGTATCATTGGTGATTAATTTGATACCTCATATTAATAAAATGTGGAGTATGCGATTTTTTCAAGTATATTGTGATCACGTTTAATGTTAAGGATGGATATACTAATGAGATAGATGCGCGGATATTAAGCAGGCAAAACTCCAAAAAAGGTGCGCATATGGTTATAAGATCCATATAATGTGAAGGTCCCTCTTTAGGATTTAGTAAATTAATTTGGATCAAGGTTTTTGACGCACTCGGAGGTACAGGCCGCATGAGAAATTTCATTGATTCTCGCAAGACTCTCCATCGCGGTACTGAGAATTTTCACATGTTTCGCAGATCGACAAAAATAGTTTGCGATGTAAATTTCGAAACAGTCTCCCATAAAACTGGTTTTGGTCCAGTTAGAACAATTTCAATACAAAACATACATTTATTTGATAGAAAAACTTATACTATGTGTTAGTACCCTAAACTACTGTAGTTAACCCTAAACTAAAACCTGTGTTAGTACTTTTTGAGTGGTCTGTTTCGTGAGAAACATATTTACGGTTGTACTTTGCCTCAGTGAAGCAAGTGAATGACAAAATTGGAATTCTCTTTACTGTATAATATCTCAACGATATTGCGATTCCAACACCCACGCTTTCTAACATTGTTTCCGTTTATAAGCGCTCGTAGTATAATCTTGTAGAATTTTACAATTACCATGTGATCTGGAAAGTATTACGTAATTATAAATAAGGCAGGAATGGCGAAATCTATCAATACAATTACTTTCAGGTAATATGTTTAATTTGTTAAATGAAACAACGAGTTTCAGATAATAAATTCGGTGACCATTCATTGAAGTCCCCTGCTTAAGACAATGGAAACTAATGGAGGAGTGGACGGTTTCAAGGAGACAGATGCATAGACTGATTGGAACTGTAAGAGGAGCAAGAAAAGGAGTGTAGGAAGCAGACGCATTTGAACTCGTAGCCAGAACCGGATTCCGATTCATAGTTACAGGCGGGCAGAGCCGGGGCATGCCCGATGCAAAGATGAGAATAGTACCTAGGCGCAGAAGATATTCATCCAGAGAAACGGGCGAGGGAAGGTGGAGGAGGTGAGAACGAAGGCAGAAGCAAATGTCGGCAGAGGGTGGCCGCAGCCTTTCTCCTCTCGTGCCGGAGAAGGGGAGGCCTGCGCGAGAGCTCTTGGGCAGTCGCCTTCCGCTTTCTAGCCCTTTCCATAGCGGCGGAGAAATCGCTTCGTATGGAACGGCTGGCCTCGTCGGCGGAGTGCGATTACTAATTCGCGCGGAGAGTAAATCCGCTACGATACGGCCGCGGACGGTACTATCGCAGCGGAGGTATTAGCCCTGTCCCCAGGCGCCAGATAAGAGGACGTTCAGTATCCGCAAGTTGTGTCGTTCGGCGAGATCAAAGCGGAGAGGGTGTTTCAAGCTTAGATTAAATATCCTCAAGCACATTTCTCACACCGAGTTTTTATTCTGTGATGCACAGACAGATTCTTTTTTACTTTCTCCTTGAAACTGCTTCAGAGGTTGGAGAGGTTGACGTCTTACAACGATATCTATGAAACCAAGAAAACACATTAACTATTCTTAGAAATCTATGTTTCTGTAATGTGTTTGATACTATCTATTCGTAAAGGCAGGTTTGCAAGTTACGAACCTGAAGTCTCTTTGCTATTACGAAAAACATCATACGTACTTGACTTTAAACTAATGAATACTTAATTTTCCCTTTCCTGTATTTTGTGATTCTACACTGTCAGAGATTTCTGCATTATTTTAATGTACAAGACCATGAAATTGATTATCATGTACGCACGTTAATTTTAATGTACGCGTACAGTAACTTCAATGTACGAGTACATTGAATTTAGTATACGTGTACATTAAATGTAGTGTACGAGAACAATTAAATTTAATGCACGTGTTCATTAAATTTAGTGTACATGTACAATTATATGTAATCTACGTGTATATTAAATTTACTGTATGTGTGCATTAAATTTAATGAACACATTTTATGTTTATGGTGCGTTCATGATAATTACTTTCATATACTTTTACATTAAAAGTAATTCAGAAATTTCTGACTGCTTTTTACTTCTCCGTCAAAAGCAAATTTTTTTACTCCCAACACGACATGGCTTTTTATTGCTAGTATCAATAGAACTCTTTCAATGCCCTTAGTGCAGAAATGATCGTTAACGTGTATTCCAAATATTATCGAATTAAAATTTCCAAGGATTTATTTATGTTCTTTATTTTTTTAATATGGAAGAATGAATTAATATTTTACTTTTATTAATAAACAAAGAAATATTTTATCTAAAAATACCAAACTCTCAGCACTTAAGAAATGAAATTTTCACGACGTATTGCAATGTACACTTGGTTGTATTTTGTCCATCTTTTTGGCCAAACTGTAGAATCAAATTTGTGCCACCTTTTTGTTGCCTTTTGTCTACTCCTGTTGGATTTATTTTCGTACTTTCCCTGAATGTAATAATTTTATTGTTAATAAGGTAATGCTGAATAAATATTATTTATTAACCAGTTAAACAAAAAAAATAAAAATACTTGACAGATGCAGTGGATTTGCTTGTATATAGGCACTGTGCACAAAAAAGAGAAATATTCATACACAATAAAAGAACAAAATAAGAAAGAAAATTGATTTAATTTAAAACAAAATTATTAGTAATATTATTATTAAATGGTAACATTATAATTATATAATGATACCTATCTTTCTTGTTTGGTCATTCTAGAAAATACTTAATCAGAAAAACGTTTTGATTCGTAAGAATACAATCCATTCTCTATTTAACAATATCCATTTTGACAATGTTTGCTTTAACTGTTGTGATGAAAACAGTAAGTGAAGAATAACATTCAGTAGTTTCACTCGCTTTCATATCAGGAATAGAATGTAGTAAAAAATTGGATTATAGTAAAAAATTCGACCAAATCAACTAAAAACCTTGTAAAGAATGTTGTTTTAAAAGTTAACGATAGAAATGTGAACAATTCGGCAACAGTGGCTGGTCTTTTTAAACTATACTTTCCGTGAATTGCTACCGGTTTCACTAAGGATCTCCAGCCACAAAATTAACAACAAACGTTTCCCCAAAAATTTTACACATGATATTTGTTTCCGAAACTTTTTCCGATGAAATTCTCGAAATAATTGACAGAGAAATGAATTGCCGGATTGTTTGTTAAAAACTTGTGCGCCCGCCATTATACACCCGTTAACTCACCTATTTAATGTATACTTATACAAGGATTTTTTCCAGATATTTTGAAACAGCTACGATTAAGCCGCTATTCAAAAAAGGCAACAAAATTGAAATTCAAAATTATCGGCCAATTTCTCTTTTGTCCACTTCTTCAAAAATATTAGAATTACTTTATTACGTAAGAATGGAAACCTTTCTTAGTAAACACGACGAGTTTTCAGATTGTCAACATGGGTTTCGAAAATAAAAATTACGGATTCAATGCAGTTTTCCATTTCAAATAAACAGCTGTGTACTCCATTGAAAATGAACTGTGTGCCATTTACTGAAGTTAAGGTAACAAAATGTTTAGGTCTTTCAATTCAGTGAAACTTTCAATGGAACGTTCGTTTAAATGAATTGAATACTAAATTAAGTTCGTTATGCTACGCTTTCAGAAGTCTTTCCAATTCAGTCAGCCTCCATACTGTTCGTTGTGTATATTTCACAAATGTTCATTCCTGCTTGAGATATGGCATAATATTCTGGGGAAATACATTTTATAGCCCCCACACTTTTAGATTACAAAAACAATTGTACGGATAGTAAGCAAATCCCACCCACATGATTCTTGTTGGCCTTTATCATTCTTTTACCATTACCTTGTCTCCTGATCAGGGGTTTTTGTCAAAAATGACTTACTGAAGTGCGGGAATATATTTTCAGCAAACGCTGATAACTACAACACTCGACATTGAAATCATATTCATTAGGGGTCAGTAGCAACAGCTCACTACAAAAAATTCACTTAGTATAATATATGTACATTATTTTACAACACAGTGTCAGATGAGGTTATAAGATTATATTCGATACAAAAATTTAAGTCCCAAGTGAAATATTTTCTGCTACACAACTGATTCTATACAATTAGAGAATATACCGAGCATCTAAAAGGAAAGTAATATTAATTCTAACAACGACATTTTGTGTATTATTTACCATTTGGATTGTATAATTCTATCGATCACGTTTTCGTCCAGTTTCCTTGATCCTTGAGCCAATTCTGAGACGGCTCCTTGTTTTGGTTCTGGACATAAATGTAACTTCACATTAACTTCTCCCCATAGCACGTCACTTACAGTATTTAACTGTTTTAGATGTAAATAAATAAATTATCAGAAAAGTATGACTTTTTATGCACACGTGTTAGAATTTGAACAACTCTGTCCCTTTAACACCTAAAAACACTGGACTACAAGAGCTTCAGAACTTGAAATAATTATAGACGTTGTCATTGCCAACAATAGTATTTAATGTAAGAGCAGCTTTCGATGGCTTAACCATCATAATCAGTTGTCTGCTGGGAGCAGTATTTTTAAAATAATATTATTTGTATTCCAATTTCGAATTGCATGGATTTCGAGGCGTCATTTCATTTCAGTGATTGACGTTTTTAGACCTTACGCAATTCACGCAGCGAAGAGTTAATTTTAGCTCTTATTTAACTAAACTAGCACATTTGTCATTTTTTATAATCGACCTCTGTTAAGCTTAGTTTAGATTACAGAAAATTGAATTAAACCACATAAGAGCAATTAACAAACGCGTGGCTGTAAAAATTTACAGGTAAATTTATCAAATCGTTTTACTTGTATGATACACTCCATTTTCAGATGTTTATTTTATTTTCTGATATTGAATGGAATCCATTTTCCTGGAGGCTTATCGAATTGGACCCGACATATAATTCTTTACGTTTCATCTAACAATAGCTTCCACGCAATATCCTACTCTTTGGCACCCTTACTTCCTCTTTTATTTTTTTTAATTCCATAAACTTTTTGCGGGACTGCGAGTCTACTAGTCGGACCGCGAGGCTGACGTACGTTACGGCCGTCGCGTCCGTACTTAAGAGATCTCTGTCGTAATTGAAAGGCGACGGCGCCGCTCTGTGTGGGCGGAGCGAGGCGGGGGCGGGGGGCGCCGACGTGAAGCTTTTCCAGGGACGTCGGCGAGGGCGGCGAGGAATGGGGGCGAGGGTTGGGCTGGCCGCTGGCGGGGCGCGCCGGAAAATCTTTTAAGTCGCGACCCTACTTCCGCGGTGGTGGTGTCGGGCGGTACGATGGAGACGATTGGTTTGCTACCAACTGCAGGGGCAATGCGCGAGGGGTTTATTTTACCGGCGTCGATGGCTCATTGGTGACTTCTCTGCATATGTGGCGTGTTTAATCGGGAGGCCCTAGGCTGCCAGTCCGGTCGGTGGCGGATTCCAGCTACATAGCCGAGTCGAATTCAACCTCTGTATGTAGGAGAATTCTAGCAGGCGACTGCCCTTGCGGTCGTTGTTTCTTCAAGTGCCGGGTGGAAGCCTGAACAATACTCTAGCAAACGAGCTACGGGTCGCTCGTAAGTCTTCCTTCGTAATCCTTGCCCCCACGTCTCCTCTTACACATTCATGCACGAGAGTGCCGTACATGACGGTTGCTTAGAGTTTGTCTCGACTAAGGTAATGCTTTTTTGTCTGGAGGAGTTACCTGTTGTGGGAAAACAGCCTTCCAGTGTGGAGGTCAGCACCAAATCTTACGTTCCAGCCATGTAGGAAGTTCGCCACCTCCCGAAGCACGCACTTCACCCACGGGACTCAAACAAATCGTCGTGCCCAGAAATACGAAAACGTACGCACTCGCGTTGGTGTGGAAGACTCCAAGGCGATAATGGCGATAACGGTAGAATAAACGGTCATGCTTTCGGAGACCAATATGGCAGTAATGGCGATAAAGGTGAGAGGGAGGGAGGCTGGGTGTAATGATGGTCATCTCGTCGATGAGTATTAAGGGGTTTGGGGCCACGCCGAGGTCGCAAGAGTTGGAGGCGCATTCAGGGAGGGTCGTGATGATAGACGCGCCATTAGGAAAGAGATGGTAGATGAGATAATGGGAAGAACGGCGGTGGCTGTGGCGCGGGGGTAGCGGCTCAAATGCCGGCTGTCAACGATTATAATCGAGTAGGTAGTAGTCATGGAGATATGGTATCGACAGCACGACAGCAGGGTCGGACATTGGAATAGAGGGGGTGACAGATGCCATGCTACTGGATATTCGGTGACTTAACGTTAATGAATACTTTAATTTGTTCACAGAATTGGATGCCTCGACCGGGATTCGAAGCCGGGCCTTCTGGTTTATGCGCAGTTGTTCGAATCACTAAGCTACCTAGATTCGATATTCGGGTTCAAATCCCGGTCAAGGCGACGAATTCTTTGACCAAATTTAATTATTAAAATGCATTCTTACTCAGTAACATGGTCACAATTTTTATTTCTTTACGACTGCGGAATATATTCTACGAGCGTAATTGCGTCCAAGAAGGTGACGGACGGAATGATGACAATTATATGTTAATGAATACATTAAGCGCGATCAGAATTTTGGGATCCGTTACTCAGTTGAGAAGAACCCTTTGATCACGTTGAAGTGACGGGATGACGAAGTGATTATCCATACATTGGTTTGTGATATCATTCTTAATTTTTTATTATTTATTAACTTATCGTTCAATGATGCTTACAAACTTTATGGTGGTTTTTGTTACTATTGAATGCTCTATTCTTTGAACTTGGTATTGGTCTTTAAACTGCTCTTTGAATTGGTAATTATTCATTTTGCTGTATTTCATTATTTGTGCATCGCATTGAAATTAATCCTTAATGATACAAAAGTGAAATTAATGCATTTACAAATGTAAAATCATTCATTATCACGACTAAGGTATACTTTCATACACCAGCTGTGCTTGAATCTCCAGATGTGACGGTGCTGGGTTAGTTCGAATCGATAATCAGGTGTGCTTTGTTGGTTTGTTTTGCGAACATGGCTTGTCCCCCAAAGAGCAATGCACGTCAGTATAAGGGCGGACGTGGGCCGATGGAGATACTCGAATGATAGTTATCGACTGTGTACACAGCTCAGTGAAGAGGCTCGAGTTCCTGGGAAAGCAGCTCTCTTGGCGGACCGTGGTTAGGTTGAACCCATCGAAGTGGCGTTGCAGTCGGCGTGCCCGTGGGGTCGAGAGGCATTCAAGCGAGCAAGAGGACGGCAGCGGCGCTGGCCTGCCGCAAAGCACGCGTATCGATGTCGGCTCTTCAGCCATAGCTCGGAAGGTCGCAGTGACGGCGAAGAGGCGCCAGGGGACAACGCAGTGTAGGCGACCGCGTTTGCGATGTCGGCGTGGGCGGGTCGAGTACTATAGGAGGCCACGGCGAACGGAGCTGAAGAGGGCGCGACAGAGGGTAGAACGGAGTAGATACGACGGGGCGGGGCGGGGCGGGCGACCGGAATGCTCTACTCGCGGCGCGCCTGCAATGAGAGAGCGCAACGAGAATCGAGATATCTCGCTGCAACGAGGAATGTGCCCGCGCGACGCTCCTCGTCTCTAACTGGCGCGCGAGCGCGAGCGGCGCGCAGGGAAAGGGCTTCGTTGGGGCAACTGCAGGCAAGTGGGAACGCTGGGGTCTTGGCTGGAACATGGCCGATTTTCGGAACCATTCAGTCCTTACGGTATTCAACTTTTTATCGGCGAAGTTTAACGATAGAAATGAATGGCATGGTTAACACTGTCGACTCAGTCCCGCTCGTTTAATTCACTCATTGCGAGTGTAAACAACAATCGCTTTTGCATCCGAGAGATGAAGTTTCAAGAGCACGATAATTTTAGACAGATGTAGTAAATGCCGTAGAAATGGGTTTGTCGTGATAAGTTGACCCTGTTGTACTCTCTTGTACTATAACTCAAGAATGTCCCGTAGGCGAAAGAAGAGATCACATGTTTTAAATCTTACGATTTCCAGAAAATTAGAGTCTCATATTTATTTGCCTCGTCAGTATAAGCAAAACAAATTCTGATTCCTGCAAGCTTCTCACCATTGAGCTTGGAATCTTACTATTGCCTTGCGCTAGTAGTATATATATAGTATATATAGTATATATATTTTATATATATATGTTATTTTGTTCAAATGCTGACTTAGTTAAGTGTGGAAATATAGTTTCATGTAATGGTAATATATATAATTACAATACATGTCACGTTTATCATATTTATCAGCTGTCGCTTCTCAACTTACGAGATTTAGCACCCAGATTTATTGCAGCTAGTTATCGTCGCTGGTTAGTCTTGAGTACAATCTGCTTTACAAAATAGATAGTAAGTAAAATTGATAAATATAATTCAGTATTGGTGATGTCAGTTGTTGTGTCTTGTTTTTAGTTTCAATAGACGTCAATGTTTTTGTGAGAATATATTATTCAATTCATGAATAGTTCCGAAATTTCTTGGTCATTTTTAATGTACGTTGTGCACTCTTGTATACATCAATTGCATGACGCGTGAACTCTTGGAGAAATTAGTAAAAGAAGTGTGGCGTAAATCATAATAATTAAAATTAAATTAATTAGTAGGATTCAGAGGAAGTGCTACAATTTAAATAACTGTTTTCCATGTCCCTAAAAGTTTTACGTCCATTCCAGCGAGATGCATCCATGGTACTCTAGGATTATTGATAAGTCATTCATTCTGCATGTGGTTGCGAAAAGTCATCAAGTCAATCGGAGATGAGTTACCATATCTGTCATGTCCTCTGTGAGAAAAAGTAGGGAGCATTAGTAACAACTCACTCCCTCACTTGCGCTGTGACGCGCAGTGACGATAATCAGAACAAATACTGAGGTAGATTGTAAATTGCGCGTGGAGAGCAATGTAGTCGTATATCACATACAGCTTGTTAGTGGCCAATGTCTGACGTTGTCTCCGCTCCGCTCCGCCGCCCCCAGTTGCGTGAGCCCCAGTTGATTGTGGGCGGGCGCTGATGGGCGCCGCTGGCTGAAGAGGCGCATTCTCGGCGGAGGCCTCCGGCGCGCCGCAGCGACGAGCGACGGCCGACGGCGACGGGATGGTCATGCATTCTCTCGCTGAGCTCCCTCTTCCACCGACCTCCTCCTCTGTGCCACTCCGCCTCTTCCTGCACCTCCCAATTCGCCTTCGTCGCCCTTTCCACCTCCACCGCCGTCTCCGTTTTTGTCCTCCGCTTCCAACTGCATGTCCACCTGTGACTCCATCTCCGCTTTTGTCTCCGTCGCTGCCGCCTCTACCTCCACCTTGGCCCCCCCTCCTCTCTCTCTCTCTCTCTCTGTATCTATCTATCTATCTGTCTATCAATCTCTGTCTCTATCTCCGCCTTAGCTACCTTCACTACCTCCGCCTCTGAGGTTGCCTCCGCCTGTTTTTGCATGTGCCTCAGCCTCTGCTTCTGTCTCTATCTCCGCCTCTGTCGCTGCCTCCGCCTGTCTCTGCCTTACCATTTGCCTCCGCCTCCCTATTCCGACCTCTACGTCAGCCTCTACCTTTCCCTCCGCCTGTCTCTGCCTCCGCCTCCCCTCTGCCTTCATCTCTGTCTTCCACCGTCTCCGCCTCGGCCATCGTGTACACCTGCCCCTGCGCCTCCACATCTCGCCGTTGCGATCGGCTGTGGGCAGCCACCCTCGTCGTGTTCGCCGCTCAAGTGAACTCTGATGTCTTTTTCACTGAGGCTTTTTCTTGCCTCTTTACTTGTTCCTGCCATCGACATTTCACGTTCACTCTCTTACCGTTTCTGCATTTGCTTGTCGTAGTATTTATCGTTTTGTTCGTGGCGCTGATATTATTTCGATCAACACCGGTACACTAATATTTTTTCGTAAATTTCTTCACAACGTCTCCTCTGTGCCATTTGTTGTACCCTCTATAACACCATGGAAAGATGATGTACTGTTCATCGCCCCTTCTTCGCCATTATGTGGTGATTGTTTTCTTAAATTTTGAATGCGTTACATCTCTTTGTTCTCGTAGGAGTTTCTTGCTGCAAACCGGCGTAGAGAGAGAGCATCGAGAGCATCGATTCATGGCACTGCAGTACCTCTGACCGGGATATCCTAGAGTTGGAGTGAGATTTTTTCGACACGAACTACGTAGCAAGGTCGTGTTCAGCCGCTGAAGGAAAAGACTAGAGGCCGACGGCAGTGGCCGATAGTTTTCTGTGGATTCCCCGTACAACGCCAGGCGAATGCCGGAGCAGTACCGTAACAAACGGGCCACGTACCGCGCGCGATATTTCCTTTCTCTTCCTTGTCTTATGCTGACTTAAACTTTCATGCTCTGCACTACCGCGCGTGCAAGGAGACCAGCGAGGAGCTTAGAGCTTGTCCCGGTTGGGGCAGTGCTGGTGGGAGACACCTGGTTGTAGAACACTTCGCTGGCGGACGTGAGAGGTCGGCACCGGATCTCGCCATCTGTGATATTAATTTTCTTTCTCAACAATGCTGCTTCATTTCGCACCGTTTTGGTACACTTTTACTACCATGAAGTTTCCGGTTTCTTCATATACGTAGAAGTGATTAATATAAACGTATTCCTCCACATGTGATAGTGTCGTCCGCTTTTTTTTTACTTATGTGCCTTAAACGTTCTACATCACTCTATTAGCCCCCCTCTTTCTCTCTCCATTCGTTCGTTAGTAGCTCCTTTTGTACTGTGGCCTCCATTTTTTTATTAATCGCTCGAAAATATTGCTCTCTTTCTCGTAAGTATCACGTTCGTAAGTATTGCTCCAGCTTTGTAGTATCACTCGACGCTAATTATGTTCACTTTGTTGGAGACGTCCCCGATTTGTCTTTCCGCGAGGGTATTCTTACCAATAAGAGCCTTGAAATTTCGAGCGACTTCCGCCAGCCTCGCCGTATGAAACAGCTCCGCCCCCTCTCACGCATTCCTCCCTCGCTGAAATTCCGGGCTTGCTTCCCTCTGTCCATCTCGCTTCCTTTTAGGATTGTCTCCGCCGCTGCAGTCGCCGTCGCCACCTGCGTCGCTTCGGTGGCCCACTCGCTCAGTCGTCCCCGCCACTGCATATCAGGCGTCGCCCTGGCCGCCGCCGCCGCCAACACCGCCTCCGCCGCCGCTCTTGCGTCTGAGGGAGCCGGCGATATTGCCGGCGCTGTTTGCCAGCTGAAGTGGCGGCGGCGCCCCCACTGCACTGCACCGCCTCCGCGTAATATCCGACCACGCCGCGGCGGCCGCAGACAGCAAACATTCGGCCTGCGCCGCCGCCCGCGCCCCGCGCCGCTCCGCTCGCCTCGTTCCCGCTGCACCGCCGCCGCCGCCGCCGCACTCACTCACCACGGTTATCGTCTTCGTTTTATTTGCGTCTCGGAAAGGCCTGCCCGTTTTCCGGCCCCTCCCGTGTCCCTGCCTGTGCACCCTATTGCTGCCCTGAACTCGAACCTTCCCTCCGCCTCCTGGCCGCTACTTTCCCCACTTCTGCCCCGGCTCCACTCCGCCTGCACCTCGGTTCCATCCCTTCGTTGTCCCGTTTCTCCTTTTGGTCTCCGTTCGTCCTCCGCTTCCATTTCGTCGTGCCCCACATCCGCTCACCCCTTAGGTCTCGGTTCTCACTCCCGCCTCCGCGTCGGCTCACGTCCTTCCTCGAGACCTCCGCCGCCTCCCTCTGAACCCACAAGCAACCCCCGCGGGGTGTTGCAACACACACACACACACACACGCCGCCGTCGGAGTGTCGCTCCAATACACCCGCCTCCCCCTCCACGAGCTTCGCGCCTCGCCCGGTTGCCCCGGCCCGCGGAGCGCAGATTCCCTTGCAGCCTCTCGAGAGCGCGCGCCGGCGTGGCCCCTCGAGATTGGTAGCTTCACCAATCCTCGCACTCAGCCCCGTGAAGGGCGCCCTGCACCGCTTACGTGGCCGCTACGCCGATACCAGATATAGGGTTTGGGGTTCGGGGTCCCCCTCGCCTGGACGGAGACTGATGCAAAGGGCTGTGCGTTTACTCCCTCTATAACTTTTTCTCCAATATTTTTGAAACAGCTTTTCGTTACTTTTAGCTCGATTTCCTAGATCCGTTGAATCACCCTATGTATTTTCATGACGAAATCTTAAAAATTAGTGCACATTCTAGTAATACTGCTTCTCTTTTAAATCAGTAGAAAATGTCTTTTATCATTAACATTATGCAGATATCAATCGTAGATGAAGGAAATGAAAAAACCAAGATACTAAACTAACCTTTAACAAGAGTGATAAAACCCACGTTCATTGCAGTAATCTACTGCAGACTAATGCAACATTTTTACGTTTTATCAGTTAAGCATATTTGTCTGTTTTATCTGTTTAGCATTTCCTTTTTGTCTTCCTTTCTTCGCAATGTAATTTCGGGAAAATTTCCCTCTCTGGGAAGAAATACGCGTGTCCTACATAAGCCCGAGCCTTCCACGGCCGTGTAAAACCAACGCACGCCTGCCTCCGTGTCGCCCGCTGTCGCACAGTGCGGGATTTTCACGTCTGTAAGGACTAAATCTAATTTTAATGTGTCATTTTAAAACATTTAAGTGAAGTGAATGTGACTTGAACAACTATGAGAGATTGATTCCTAATGTTCAGAACGGACCTAGAAGAAGAAGAAGAAGAAGAAGAAGAAGAAGAAGAAGAAGAAGAAGAGGAAAAGAAGAAGAAGAAAAGAAGAAGGAGGATTAAATTCGGAAAATAAGTGTATTAATTCAAGTATTTGGTTATGTGTGTACATTGAATTATTTTGAAAAGCATCTTCAATTGACTATTTCTGAGCATAATATACAGTTGGGACATATTTCACTGTAATATCTTATAGGTATTTTTTTCATTTTCATTGATCTAAACGTTTTTTCCAATTGGTTTTTAATCTTCACCACTTTTTGTTAAGAAATTGAGTTCTATTCCCATGACAGGTCACACATACGTTCTCAGGTTTTTCTTGCTACCACAAGTTAGGACCTTATTAATGGAGCTACGTAATATCGTAAGTGTCAGAGAACTGACACTTGGCAATAACTAAATGATGAGTCATGTTTCAGATAATTGTGGATTTATTTGAATATCAAATAATTATCATAATTATCTGTGGTGGCTTTCATTTCCTTTCCATTACCTTACGAGGGAACGAAATCTGAACCTAGGGCAGGGCGATTCCTGTCGACGTGACGTATGTGTGTGTCGAAGTTAGCGAAGCAGAGGTCTTGTAATTCAATGTTTGTGAGAATCGGTTTATGGAAAAATGTCGTACGGCACGAGTGTGAGATACGCCATGCTATATGGATGGATTGTGGTTGGCTTGTCACAAAACCTCGTATGCCGTCTAAACATTGTCCCCACATGTCCCATCCGGAAACATTTATTCCTTATGACCACCCTACTATAATACAGCGCAACCAAAGGAAAACTACTTATGAGAAGGCCTGTCCAGCAGTCAAGCTCCCTCTTCGTCTGAACTCAGGGACGAGTAGGGCACTCAAAACATCACTTGTTACGACGCATCGAAAAAACAATGACTGTGTGAGCATTTGAGAGGTGATGCCCACTGTGGCCGAACAGCCGGTCGCGGAGGGCGCTGCGGCGGCGCGTGCGATCCTAATTGCGAGGCGCAATGCGGCGGCGGCGGGCGAGCAACCGCTCACCGCCGAGCGCCCGGGCGGTGGCGGGTCGCGCCGCGGACGCGCGACCGCCCAGGGAAGGGGCGGGCACACAGCGAAATTGCAGTTTTGCGGCGGGGGCGCGGGAGGACGGGAGAGGACGGATCCGCCGGCCGTGCGAGGACGGCGCTCGGCGGCTGCGGGGAGATTACGCGCATGTGTTGGCGCGAGTGCGAGAGGAGTGCGTTGTGGGCTGCCCCGGAGTGGGAGAGAGGCAGACGGAGGAAGGTGTGTACATGTAAAGAGGTTTAGTACGATGCCGTAGTGGGGAGTGACGCAGGTGGAGGCTCAGGAACGTTGAGTAGAAAGATGTCTTGCTGCAGATGTTGCAGTGTTGAGAGAAGCCCATGGGAAATATTGCAGATTTCGAAGACGCGCAGTTGTTGAGACGATTGGGGGCTTCCAGGACTGTGAATGTTTTCAAAAATATTCTCGATTTGACTGCCATGATAATTGATGCATGCTGACACAATCAATCCTGAACAAAAAATATAGTATTGTCATATCCAGTGGGCATGGCGTTGTCCCTTGAGAATTCGTGTACCTGACAATCGCCAGTGGAGGATGAGTTGCCTACCAGTCATCAATGCAGAATCAATACGTCACATATGTAGAGCTCATACGCTCAATCATTACACTGTGCAGACGTCACAGTGAAGGGAACAATTACACTGATCACCGTCTCAAAATCATTCACCACGATTACATTGGTTTTTCGACAAGCAGCTTCGGTACAAAAAATCACGTTCATTTCGAATAAGAAAGTATGTGACAAGAAGAATGAGGTGTGCCGAAAACATAAAAGCATCATCCAAAACCCGTGGTAGTTGTATTGTAAAGAAAATTAAAGAACAAATCTGTACACAAAATACCACAAAGAAACTACCTACAAAAAGGAACAGTGTCCAGTATCCATATAGCTATGAATCCCCTAGTCGGAAAGTATTCCCGAGGAAAAACCAAAGAAAGCCGGGTCGATTATACAAAACAAATTCACAACAGCAATATCTTTCACTTAATGACGCTACAAGAAAACAAATTAAACAAATAACGCAAGCACGGGAAGTTTGTTGTGCAGTTGCGCCATTACAATCCCTAGCTCGCATTGGGTTACCCGATGTTTTCTAAAGCTGTGGTTTGCGATATTGTTCGGCGCATGCGCAGTTTTGCCCTTCCCCGCACCTCCTCGTGTGTCTCCCTCGCACTTAAATGGTCGTCGAATGCACATAAAAGCCGTGCGAACTCTAACTTCATAATATGGGATTTCCCGCCAGACGTTTGTTGGCAAAAGGTAATCATCTTCGTCCCATTGGAGATTGTAACATTTATTCTGAACCACAGTGAGTGGGCCACCGGAAGACTTCATTACCCACTAGTTGCCTATAGCGGTAAAAAAACTGCTGCCGAACAAAAACACACAAAATAGTTTCCCAAAATGTAGCACACACACTTTTAAAAACAAATAAAATACTCTCGTATAACCCTGCAGTAAATTAAATATTTTCACAAAAAGTTTCGTCTTCACGAGCACTGCAGTAACACATCAGTTCTTTTCATACAAAAAAATAAAAAAGTTGCTGTTTCGAAAGTTACGACACAACCCGCGAAACACATTTAATAGCGAGCGGTGACTTCTGTGTAGACGTACTGTCGCATGTCGTCAGCTGTGTCGTTGGCAGTAATGCACTGAATAAGAGAATTCAGACAGTACTTGCAGTAAGAGGAGAGGCAAACACAAATATTTGCATTTTTCAGTCGAAATCGAAAATGCTTAATCGTTTTTCAATTTTTCTGGAGTTCCTGAATATCTATCGTTACCATAGACACTTCTCAAACGGCTGGGAGTGGCATAGTTTTCTCTAAATTGCGCGCATTGGAAATTAGTAAAATAGATAAACATAAATTCCAAGTTATCTTGTAGCTTTCATTGGGTCTCCAACCGATACTCGTTTATCTTAACAACTCAAGTACAGACATTTATAAAATGAATTAAGAATAATTATTTAGTAAATACATAGTAAGCATGTACAATACTTACGAGTGCCGTAATAAGTAATGTGCAAAAAGCACACATGCAGGTGTCTCAGAACAAATTTTACAAACTTGTAGGATATGCAGAGAGGTCGAAAGTTATTGATTTTTCCAAATGTGGACGTTCTCCCCCAGACCAGACATATTTCCCCCTGATTAGCTGGCAACTTATTATACAGTGTTGCCTGGCGGGTCACGCCCTAACGCAGATTTCGCGCACCCGCCATACACCGCTACTTGATTCGTTACCTTCAAATTAGGGGCAAGTGTTTTATGGGTAATTTCGTTATATGAAATTTCCCACCGATCTTCATGGTCAAAAAGTAATTCTGTTCGCCCCTTCAAGCTGTAGAAGTTCGTAACATTTGTTCTGAGACAGCCTGCAGAGCTAGAATATCCGTAGTAACAGAGAAGAACCCGACGTAATTGCAGATTTGCGTTGGCGCCGGTCGGATGGATGCACTGCGGGGCGGGGCTGGGCGCAGACAGATGGCGCGGAGATACTGGAGCAGGGCGGGCACTGGCGCGGGGCCTCGCGGGGCTGAGTGGATGCCGAGATGTGGTGACGCGCGGATTGCGTTCCTGGATTTATGCCTTGGCTAACAAGCACTGCGCGACGGGGCCGTGACATACCGAGCTTCCACCATCTGTACTGTGGCTGCTAATGAACTCGTGTAATAATATTTGTATTCATGCTTAAAACAATTGCATATATTATGTTAGTTATTGCAATACAATATTTTATGTCGTATTTTGCCGCCAAGTGGAACATTGATTGAAAACAATGAGAATATTTTTAGTTTCATTGTTACGAGGTGTGATTAGATAGGCGTTATAGGAGCGTAGAAGTATGTAATTAATGATACTAAAAGAGATCTGCAATTTATACAATGTTTCAATTATTTTCCAAGTGCTCATGAGAGGTTTTAGGAGTTTGAAGAAAACATCTGAGAAATAAAAGATTTACACCTAGTGACGTTAGTGCGAATGTTCTACATTCTGAAAGCTTACTCCTCTTCAAAGTGTTATTACTCAGCACCTTTATGTACCATTTAAAAAATGGTTCATGTCAACATGTAAATATATAAATTTGAGTGATAAAGATCGGAAGGAAAAATAAATTGAGGGAGAGAGAAATATCTGGCTTTAATTTTGAAGGTTGAAAAATAAATAGGTTTTTGCAATTTTCAAAATTGCATAAGTTTCAATCAAAATCGGAATAATAATATTTATAAATGAACTTTCTTCTCCTCATCTTCTTGCCGTTTTCTTGACCGTTACTTCGGTCTTCCGGCGCCTAATCGTCTTCTCCAGTCTTCCCTGTTCTACCAAGAATGAGGAGGTAATTCCCACTTCTCGATTTCTTTTTGATCTGGTCGTTCCATCCTGGTCTTGGTCTGCCTCGTTTTCTCCTTTCACTTGGTTGCCATTCTAGGGATCGTCTGGGTATTCTTTTCTCGTCCATTAGCTGTACATGCCCAAACCAAGTGAATTGTTTCTATTCAATTTCCTCTATAATATCATGTTGCAGATTCATTATTTCCTTAACCTGTTCATTCCTAATTCTTTTCCTTTTAGACATTACTGCAGCTCTTCTGAGGAAATCCATTTCCAAAGCTCTCAATTTTCTTTTCTGTTGTTCTGAGAGCTGCCATTTTTCTCCTCCATGCAATGTAACACTTTCAAACGTACATTTATATATTCTTATATAAATGTATATATTCTTGTTCCCAAGTACTGTATGTCCTCTGTTGTTCTTATTATTTCTCGTTTCCATAGTCAATACGTCATGTGTATTGCCTAGAGTCCGGTATACTGTTTTTTTTTCTCTCTCTCCTCTCTTTTCTTTCTTCTCTTCTACTTTCTTCTCTTCGTACAAAATATTTAAACAAACATTTGCAGACTGTCCATAAAATTTAAGGCAAAGGAGCATTTTGGAAGATACTTTCACATTTGTATACTTTTATTTCGAAGGGAATATCTCAAGGACTTCTAGGAGAGTGTGATACTTTCAGCTATCAGAAACACAGCGATGTTGATATTTCGTGATGACAGTCGTTCTGTGTGATATTAAATGAAATGAATTTTTAACGTAAGGACATCTATTATTTAGCCTTATAATAAAGCACTCCTTTAGGCAATACTATCAGAAGATACACACATGATTGACCTGATAGTACTGCAATAAACTGCTTGAAATGAAGAAAAATGAAAATAAAAAATAAAACTCTTGCAAATAAGTTAAAATATATTGGCATATGAAAAACGCTTTATTAATATTTTGTGTACAGTATACTGTTCATCTCGGTAATTCCACGTCGCGATGAGTTGAGTTAGAATCTGTTTATAATATCCATTCATGATATAGATAATATCCTTGCGAATAAAGAATATTTTAACAGTTTTGACATAAATAGTTTATTCTACTTTTAGGACGAAATTGTATCATCCGATGTTGCATCAGATGAGAGGAGAGCATTAGTAAAACATGTTTATGTCACAACACTCACGTTCAGGAAAACATTAAATATTTCATACTGTTTTAAAGACATGTAAACTCGAACTCGAAATGTAAACTCGAGTTTATATTGGATCATAATGAGAAACAATGTTCCCTTCATAATTGCACTTAGAATATTTGGTCAGCGCGAAATGTGAAGGCAAATACTTGGTGGGAGTAGGGTGTACTGTTGGCGCGAGAGCCTTCTCAAGAAAGGGACTGCCAGACCGTGTTCAAGTTTATCCATAATTTAAGAAAAATATTTTCACTAGCGGGTCTTCCCCGGAAGCTTTTGCGCCGAGTCGACTCTTTAATTAGCAGCTGTTGAGGACGCGGGGCGGGCGGGTGCGCGGTAGCCTTAATGACAGAACACTCGGCCGCGGAGCGTGGGCGGCGAGGGGGGGGGGGAAGTTCCGGCGCTTCTATGGCGTGAGAGGACTGCAGCTTAGAACCCCTCGTACCTTTCGAGGCAAGTTACAATCACAGCTATTATAATAATAACAACAGTGTTGAATATGCAAGCGGATTGCAAGTAACCAATAAACCACATCGACGTCCATCAACTAAAATAATTATAAAGCAGATAGACGAGACCCAACGCGAAATAACACTGTTAGCTTAGGGACCTTCGAAATCACTGCACATCTCTAAAGGAATTCAGTAAAAAATTCCGATTTAATGTTTGTATTCGACACTTTGTCGATTTCACAATGTATGTCCTTTTCGGGAAAAGTAATTTTCCCCCACAATTTTCTAGTACTTTCAGATCATTTCCCATGCGTACACTTATAACCAGTTTTCCCGGCAAGAACGTTAATAATGTGACATTGTACTCGAGAAGCAATTTACACTGCGGCGGAGTGATGATACAATTAGTAATCGTCTAGTTAAGAGTGCTACATAATGATCGTTTTAAAACTTCTTAACAAGCTACATCTCATAATTAATAATAACAGAATTACCATTTAGAATATGAAGACAATTGAAATCAATGATATGCGATATATTTAAAAGAAATATATAAGGAAATAAAGGAAACATTACCCAAGAGATGTGTCTTATGTAAGTTGAATTCACTAGTTAGCGTGTTGAAACGAGAAAGTAACAACAATTGGCAACTATTTTATTTGAGTAATTTTAAGCCACATGAGTTTGGAAAGATGCTTATTGATATATTATTTAGTCTACAATATAATTTTGAAAATGTCTAAAAACGTATAGGGTGTAAGGAAATCAAAGCCTCTCTGTATCCGAGGGTGAAGTCACGAAAGGTTAATGCGGTACACATTGAGGAGAAAATGCACATAGATGGAAATGAAATTAATGAAGAATTGTTTCATTAATTTCAAAATGTTTTAAAGTTGATAAACTTTCCCAACAAGATACAAAGCAGTTTTGAATTTTTCGACTTTAGCGCGGGTAGCAAACCAGTGCTAGAAGGCAGAGACGTGAAAGAAAACGCAGCAAGGGCCCCACCTCGAAGAAAGAGCGCGAGAGGACAAGCAGGAGAGGGCCGGTCCACCGCCGCCTGCTGCGCGGGTCCAAGACGCGCTCCGGGCCCGGAAGGCTCGGCAGGACGTAATGGACGCGGGGAAGAATAGGGGCGGGGGGGACAGCGCAGAGGCGGGCCCGCGCTGGCAGGTCGGCGGCGCGAACACGCGGCGCCAAGACGACCGTAGTGCTCCCGGGGGGTTGGGGCGGGGCGGGGCGGGCCAGGCCAGGCAGGGCCGACGGCGTTGCGTTGGGTGATCCTGGGCAGCGTTGAGCGGGAGGCCGCCGGACGAGTTGGGGCCGGAGCGGGCCCAGGAGCGCGGGGCGAGGCGCGGCGCTTCCGCGGGCTGCGGCTATTTTATTGTCGCCAATGTCGCCGGGGCCATCGGGGGCCGGGGCGGGCCGGGCGCGGGACGCAAGCGGCTGCGACACGGCCCTGCGCCATGTCGGCTCGGACCCGCGGCCGGAAAGATACACGCGCGCCGCGCCATTGTGGCGGCCGTTCAGCCAGCCTGGCTGTGGCTTCGCGCCCATGCTGCGCCTGGGCCTCGCCTCGCCCCCAACGCCATCCGTTAGTTTGTGCGCGCCGCTCCGATGCTGTTGTTGCTGCCGGCGAGGGCGGCGGCGGGGTGCGGCGCGCGGGGCGCACCTTAACGAGCGCCAGGCCTGTCGGCTCTTCATCCACCTCCGCCGGCCTTGCCTTCGCTGCCGAGCTTGCTCTCGGCTCTTCTTCGTTTATCTTGCTAGGCAAATCGCTTTTCTCGGTTCGCTTCTACCCAACCGTTCTCAACGCTCCCCGTCCATCGTGCTGAGCCTCCTTCACGCCCATTCAACTTGTCGTTCTTTGTTTCCTAGTTTTGTGGATTACCCGCTTTCATTCCACTACCTCTTTTCACTCATCATCATAGTCATCTCCTCCTTCTCCTTCTTTCATCTGCTTCTTCTTAACTTCATAATCAAAGCTTATTCGATAGAGTCAGGTCACTTCGGTTATCCGTGTGATTGGCCTTGTCAGTTCTCTTTGCTCGTTATTCCTTTGCGCCATCCCATTTCATCCGCTGTCCTGGCCGTACTTTAGTTCCTCTTAACTTGTGCCCCACTACCGAATCTTCTTCTTTGCCTTCCTCCTACCCTTCCCACTTCCCCGGCTTTTCGGATCTGCGTCCTTCCGTCTTTGCGCAGCGGCTGTCCGTCGTTTTCTCGCCGTCGCCCTTTGCCGGGCGTCCCCGTGGCCCGCGCGCGCCCACCTCGCTCGCCCGCCAACCCCACCGCCGCATCCGCCCCCACCACTCCACGCACCCACCCACGCCACCCAACCGGCCGCCCGCTCCCGCCAAGCCGCGCGGCCCAACGCCCGCCCGCCCACAGCCCGCCGCCGCCGTCCCGTCCCGTCCGTCCCGATCTCGCGTCCCGTCCGTCCGCTCGTCGCCCCGTCCGCCCGTCGATCGTCTCGTCCCGTCCAATCCCCGTCCAGTCCGTCCGTGCCAGGCAGGCCAGGCCAGGGCCAGGCCAGGCGAGTCCCTCCCGCCCGCCCGCCGCGGTCCGCACACACCCGCACAGCTCGCCGCTCCGCTCCGCCCGCCACGCCCGCCCGCTCCGCTCCGCCGCCTCTCCCGGCCCTTGCGCGGGCGGTCCGCGCGCCGAGCGAGGCGCAGGCAGCGGCGCTTTGATGCGGAAAGCAGCCGACGAGCGTTAATATTTGCGCGGAGGGGCAGGCGGCGGTGAGCGGGGGGGGGGGGGCCGTCGCGCGCGCGAGATGAAAAGGTGCAATCATGACCCGCGCGCGTTTCGGGCTCCGCCCCGCCGTCCCTTTGGTCTGTCCGGACCGTCTGTCCTCGTCCTCGCCCTCGCCCTCGCCCTCGCCCTCGCCCTCGCCCTCGCTCTCGCCTTCGCCCGTCTTCTGTCGAGCGCCCTCGTCCGCCAATGGAAATGAGCACTCGCCCGCTTAAAAATCCGCCGGGCGGGAGGCGGCCTTTCGGCGCGGGATCGGAGGCCTAATTTACGCCGAGGCAAACAATACCGCTGCCTAGTCACACGACGTGCTGCTTTCATTCACGAAGACGCGCTGGTTGGTGTTAGAGCTCGTGCGTTTGCATTGGCGTTAAATAGGAACGCTTTGTAAATGTTGCTACCTTAGCTGAGTCACTTTTGTTCGCGTACTATTGCAATACCGTTCTTATCCGCTTATCTTTCTGAGAAATGACCCGCATTTATATACACAAAGAATTGCGGTAATGGGATACAATTGGTAGCGATCCTGAAAGGCTGTGAAATATCTCGTTCGTCTCCTTATTAGCCCAGGATCTGAGAAAAACAAATTACATGGTTTTGTAATGGTTGGAAAACCTAACTTAAATTGTGTTAATGGTTTCTAATGTGTGTCATCGTGCATAATGCTAATCTCTCAATGTAGAAATTGTACACTTTCCGATGCCAAACATTTAATGTTTTTGTGATAAAGATTTCGAAACGAGGAATTCATGATTGCGGATATTACCATAAACTATAGGAATAGTCTTAAGGGTCATGCAGTTTTCTCGAGATTCTACCTTATTTAGAGAGGAAAAATTGAATATTTTCAGAGATTGTTGTTGAATTAACAATGACACAAATGTTTCTTCCCGGAATACAGTACGTAAAAATGACATTCAACTTTTTCAAAAAGTTCCGAAAATATTTCCTTAATTCATATTTCCTAAAAACAAAATTCTTGCTAGTGCTTTGGAACTTATAACAATTCTTGTATTGACGATTCATTAATATATATGTATTGCTAAAACATTCATGTTTTTATAAGATGTATTTTTCGAGTTTACGCCTTACAAGAGACAAGAGTCGATTTCGTCTCTGTATACAAAGAAACAAATTGAGATGAACTGGTATTTCTCTGACGTCCTGTTTCCTTTGTGAACTGCGGTTCCAAATGATGTAGCCTAGCATTTGTATCTTTTGTATGCTTGTTTTATGAAGTTGAGATTGGTTGTGTTAAGGGAATAATTATCCTAACCAAGCTATCCGCATACACGTCCAATTTCAGATTTAATTATTCCTCCAATGTAATTACATTCTCTTTCTTTAAATTAAGAATATTAAGAGCTCACTTTATATAATGGTAATTGTTCTTGTTTGCAGCCGTTTCGTATAATCAAGTTCTCGTATCATAGCTTTCGTGACTTATATGGAATTCTACATTGTGTTCGCTGTTGCGTTCGCGACGTCCTCCTGACTCAAGTGTTTTCCTCTTATTCCTGAAGTTAGAGCAATGCAATTACAACAATCTTTAAAATAGTTCCTTCTGTTTTTATAGTTTCATTTATTGTTTATTTATTTGCATTAAAATGTTTGTTTTTAAATCAATCGAACTCATCATTAATTAAAAAACATTATTCTCATGAATGCGTTGAATGCTGTAACGTCCAATCAGTCTCATTTCGTTACGTCGCTAAAACTGAATCTTCTTTAAGAAGCGAAATATATTGGTAATATTCAAATGGGTAACTTCGAGACAGTGTCACATTGATTATGTAAAGAAGTTTATACTAATGAAAAATGCGATATTTTTAATAATTATTTAATAAAAATGTTTATTTTTATTTTAATCTTTTAAGGTTGTTAGTGTGAGTGTTAGGAAATCAGTAGATGCTATTTTAAACTCCTGTAATAACATAAAGAATATATTTAATTGAAGGTAACTTCCAAGATGCAGATGAATTAAAATTAAAGAAGATAAATCTTCTAATGTATTTAAAGATGCAAATCATGTTATTAATACTTGCGTTATGTACTTCTTCAGTCAAGGACAGCGTTGCACGAAAAGTTTTAATAACTTGATCTGTTTTGTGAACAAACTTGAATAAGTTAAAATGAATTTCATCAGTTTTATGTTTTGTGTACTGTTTTAGACAGGAGATATAAAAACCATTGATTGCCAACCAAACGCCGTTACGATGAAATCAATTTTAAATTTTCGATTACTTTTGCCAATTGCTAAACATTTATTATGGTTTAGGTTGGCTGCATTTGTTTAATGCACTTTAACGACGACTTCCATAACTTTCGTTAAAATTTGAGACATTTGTAAATAGATGATGACAGTAGCGTAGCGTGATCATTTTTCCCGGGTAGTCTTCAAAGCAGATTAACGTAGTCTCTCCTGCCGTCGTTAACGAAGAGGTGTTCTTCGCTCGCTTATACTAGCCGGTGGATACTAGAAAAACTGGACCTATGGTCGCCGAATATTGCTGTTACTATAACTTTAAGGAGAAAAAAGTTCTTTACAAATCGGTGCCAATATATTGTTGGGGATTGTAACAAAGTATCTATGAGATTGTCGTCTGGTAAAGCCAAATTACGTACAGTACTCAAAAACACTTGTATTATTTATCAGCTATTTATTCAATGCTATTTTAAACTATATGCGATGAACTACCATTAATTTCTCACCTGTCAGATACAAAGAAGTGAAATCTTAAATTCTTTACCTGGCTCGTTTCACTATTATAGATAAGTTCATTCCACAATAATACAGAATAAACACAGTATTTCAGTGTGTTCGTCAGTACTGCAAGAACTCGACTGAGCTCTTATTCTCTGACCGCGCACGCAGACGTCGCAGACACAAGGGTCGAGGGTAAAGCTGCACATCTGGATACCATATCAGCGTGGCCCGGGAAGGAGGGCGACTCACCACACTCTGAGGGCAGGACAGTGGTCCGCATCATGTTGGGCAAACATTTATTTCACTGTCCGCAATTTAAAAATGTTAGAAACAATGGGGGGGCAACTGATTTATTATAATTACCAATTTATTTTGCTCTCTTTGTACCTCAAGGAGCCGTTAAGGCATTGTAAATTTATTATTAACAATATTTATTTGGTCTATTAGAAAAAGACTAAGAATCATGGTAGATAAGATGTTCACTGATATCAACAATTTATTTTGCTAATGATCGTTTCGTTCGCGAAGCTAAACAACACTACCACAGTCTCAGACTTCGCGAATCACTTAAATTTAAACAAACGCACATTTAATAAACACATAAATTTCCGAATTCTAGAAATTGAAAACAGGTACTGGAACACAATAAAATTAGAATCCGTATATGTACACAACATCGTCAAAAACAGAACATGACTTCTCTTAACCAACAAATCCCTGAACTCTCTTCACCTCTGCTAAAATTAGCACGAAGGTATGTACACCCCTAACCCCCTCCACTAACTTTACTGGCCTTCGCTCACCCGACCCCTCCTCACGCCTCCACCAGCACCCCCGCGTCTTACGACCCTTCGCCCGCACCCCTCCCCTCCGCCCGCCACCACCCGTCGCCGACTGGCTCTGTTCTTCAACAAGACACGCTTTCGAAAAACCGCAGAACTTTGTTTTCGGTCCGGAAGCTGCAAAGTACCACTCAGTTTGCTTACACTTCTGGCATGCAATGTTTATATTTTGTACATAATACTTCTATTAACTTATCTCTAATTGTTTATAATTCATGTACTAATATAATTTTATTTCGATAATTCTAATTTTAGCTCTGATGATAATCGCTACGCGATCGAAACGATCATTACCAAAATAAATTGTTGATACCAGACATCTTTTATTTACAATACTTAAATATTAGAAGGTATCTACTTCACCAGCGATCTAATTAATACTAAGAATGAATTTGCCACTCCATCTACATGACGTTTCCCTTGAAAGCGCACATAAGACATTTCTCTTGAAAGCGGCCCACTGTTTTCTGATACCTCTATCTGCACCTGTGATGTGGTGTTGTGTGTGTGTGAGAGTGAGAGAGAGAGAGAGAGAGAGAGGAGAGAGATTGAATGAGTGAGAGTGAGTGAGTAAGAGTGAGCGAGAGTGAGTGAGTAAGAGTGAGTGAGAGTGAGTGAGTGAGTGAGTGAGAGTGAGTAAGAGTGAGTGAGTAAGAGTGAGTGAGTAAGAGTGAGTGAGTAAGAGTGAGTGAGTAAGAGTGAGTGAGTGAGAGTGAGTGAGGGAGTGAGAGAGTGAGCGTCTTGGCGTGAGAGAGCCCGCCACTGGTCACGACGGATGTCGAGGGCTGCAGAAGGGCCGCTTAGGTGAACCTTCGGGAACCTTCAGAGAATATGTGGGCGCCCGGGGCACACGCAGTGCGCGCGCGCTGAAGGCTCCGAGAGGCCAGAGCCTTCGTTCTCTGTCGCGTAAGTTCGCAATTGAGCGGGAAGTCCTAAGTGCCAAACCTACAAAGCCGGACGAGTCATGTGATTGTTCATTCGGAAATTATCAATAAATGCATTATAAAGTGATGAATTGTTTAAAATTGAAAGCACATTGTACTGCCCCCAAAAAGTAAATAAACTGCCGCCTCATCAGGGATACTGGTGGGGGAACTTGAAAAAAATTGAACGCAGTTTTTACTTTTCATGAAATACTTGGGTAGGCTCCGCTTTGCAGCACAATTGGAAACTACGCCACTGGATGATAACGGTAGTAAGGAATTGTTTGATTTGGGGGAAAATATTGTGTAGATTGATAATTATCACATTTTCTTTAATATTATTGCTTTAGATTTTGAGGGTGGCGAACAGCTGCACTGCTCGTACTCACGCGCCCCTCGGATCCTCTGGCGAGAGGGGGCGGAGCGCTGGCGCTCTGTGCTGCTTGGGCGCGGCTCCAAATAAAACATCCCCGGCGCCTGCCGGAGAGCGCGAGGGGACGTGGCGCGGGGCAGAGCGGGGGGAGCGGAGGGGAGGAGTAAGCTCGTGCCGGCGTACTGTATTGTCTCGTCGACCGTGTCGTACTCGCCATCATCGGCTTAGCAGCTCTTTCCCGCGAGCCGCGTCCTGGAACTGCCGGGGCGCTCCGCGCCGGCGAGTACAGGCTCGAGGCGGCCGGCGACGTAAACGTCGCTTCCGTGGCGGGGCGCGCCCGATGGGCTGCTGCGAAGCGCTGGGAGACTGGGAACGGGAGCAGAGGCGGGGATAAGCTAGTGGACGTGTTCATCGCGATCGCGTCGAAGGCAATTTTCTGCGATCCCTGTGAGAGTGGATACCCTTCTAGGAGAGCGAGCGCATTTCGAAGCTTCTGTTTTACATTTGTTATTGATATGAGCTGTACTTGGGTCACTATTAATTTCTTTTTGATGAGATTTCTTTTGGCAATCCTTCCGGTCCCCGACCACTTACATTCATCTTGTGTATGCCCAACCTGTTCAGTTCTCTGTCCTCTTCCCTTTGATTTTCCCCTCTCCAGTTGCCCTGGAGAGGCGGGAATTTGTCTTTCGGTTACATTTTCTGCAGCTGATGAGGCTTTTGCAGTTAATGAGGGCGTTAAGTTAAATAAACTAACTAAAACTAACTTAAAAGTAATTACAATTCCACTTTGGGATTTGCTGGTTATACAAATTTCTCAATATATTTTATTTGCCAGTTCTTTAAATTGTTATTATTTCTTCTCACTTTCCCCACCTCCCTCCCCACACTTTATTTGGTCTCCCCGTATCATTCTTATCCCTCTCCGCCAATCGCTGGCCACCTGCCCTTCTCCTATTGGTCGCCGATACAGACAACGGCCCATACACCCTTTCCTATACTAATGCGACACAGACTCTCGGCCGCAGTATAGCTCTGAAGAAGGCCACAACGCGAAACGTCAGGTCAATCGATGCGGCCCATCCTGGACAGCCAAGTGTCCAACGACTCCGGCCGCGGAAGCCTACGAACATGTTTCTCTCCTATTTATATATCATAACTTCTTTCTTCATTACTATCGGCAGCTGTGAGCTTATAATTTTATCTGCTGTTTGTAACGGCGGCATTTGGAGTACCAAGGTAACTTTTCTTGTAACATCTTGTGAGGATATAGCGCGATATACACTGAGTACTGAGGCAGAGGTGCCATTTTCATGAGAACTTTCGAAAACATTAAAGTTATTTGTTCTTTCTTTCTTAAATCGAGGGATTTGTTTGATGAAATATGTTTTGGCTGAATTATTAATTCAAGACTGTGTGTTATTGTATTATCACCCGTTTCGTCTAGTCCGAGAGAAATCAAATTTTCGCAAGAGAGGAATCCTTACCATCAAAGCAAAATCAGTGTGTACGGTCATGAAAATGACACAACGGAATTCGCGTGGACCAGCATTTCTGTTTCAACCAAACGTTAATTCTGATCTGCTCATAGTGAGGTAAATACAATTAACTCTTTGCGCGAAATATTTAGTGATTCGAGACTATCATTTATCGAATGCAACACTTCCTTAATTTACTATTTTTTTCTGATATTTTCATATATTACTACCACTCTCTAATCCTAATCAGAGTTAATTGTAGTATTATCATCATAGGGACAGCTATTTTCAATAAGTATATATTTGAATATTCTTATTACTCGTTTTAATCACAAAAACGAAAAATATGATAGTACCAAAACACGAAAAACTATATCTTTTGGTATATTGTATATAATCAGTGGTGTAATAAGTATTTGAATTGACAACAGTGTCGGTAACAAAAGAAAGCAGGCTCATTTTTACACGTTTTGAACTTCGTGACTTCCTCCTTAACACTTCATGCATATGTGCTGGGGTGGAAAGTCGATAGACAGGCTCACACTAGACCCTGGAGAAAAGCATATCCAGGAAGGAAGTGGCACCTTTCTTTTCTTTGCCATTTCACGTTAAGAGCAAACAACAGTTTTTGACAGGTCCAAAGTCCTTACCAAAAACATTTCTTCCGACAGTATCCTAATTTGTCACTCCGCTGGAACTCGAGTCCATAAAATAGACTTCGGGAGATTTACGCGGATGACTAATGACTTGTAAATGATATTGTGAAGTATGCTGTCGTCGCATACGCTCTATTAGCCGCTATATTTGTTTATTTAATTCCTACCTCTCCCATCCACGCCTGCCCCCGCGACGAAAGGAGCCTCGCGCCCCAGGGACCTTGTCCCTCCCCAGCTGCTCATCGCCGCTGCACCACAAGCGTGTTAACAACGCGAACGCACCGGAGCCGTGTTCTATCCACGCGACGAGCGAGCAAAGTCGCCGAGACGCCCCCGCCCCGCCCCCTCCCCGCTGTGCAGAAAGTTGCAGGAAAGTTCTTGTCGCGCGCAAGCCCGCGGAAAAACACGCCTTCGACGCCACGGCGCGGCGCGGTGCGGAGTGGAGCGGTGCGGCGGTGGCGCTAACACACGTGCCCCTGCGTAGGCGACCACGCGCTGCGCTTTCCAAGCGCCGGTGGCAAGGTAATCGCGAAAGCACGCGGCCCGGACGGCGGCGACGGCGGACGGGGGTTGGGACGGTAACGGAAGCGGAGGGGGGAAAGGCGATGGCGATCGTGAGAGCGGTGACGGAGGCAAAGGCGGAGACGGGACGTGGAGAGAGGCGGGATAGGACGAGGGTAAAAGCTGAAGCGTGAGGGGAGAGGGTGGCGCTAGTGATGGCAGCAGTAGTGAAGGTGGTTCGGGGGCGCGTCAGCGGCTGCGGCAAAGAAGGGCGCGGGGAGGATGTTGCGGCGGAGGCAAAGGTTGCTCAGCGGCGGCAGGGGGAGACGGCGGGCAACTCGTAAACGGTATGCGCCAAGCGGATCCTCCCGCGAGCGAAAAGAATGCACGGCGATCCACTTTCCGTGAAATTTCCGTCTCGCGGGTTGGAGGTGGCCCGCTTGCATCCTTTATGTGTGCCGGCGTGCTTGGCTGTTGTTTGTGTGGGTCGTTAGCAGTGCGCGAACTCCGCGTGTCTCTTTCCTTACAGGTTCGTGTGAATGAAACGGTCCATTCTGTGAGGATTTAGGGTTTAGTGGACAAACAACGCTTCGCGTGACTTCCAAGCGCACTGTATTTGTGCGAAGTTCAAAACGATTATTTACTATTCGATTTCTGATTGTGTTCCTTCCCAATTCCATATTAAAATGTGACAGAAAAATCTGAGTAAGTAAGACTTTTACCGTTATAATTAAGTGTCCGACAGTGTGCTTTGTTCACTGCAGAAACCCATGGAGACTGTTTTTTGATCATCTCTATTTAATTTTCATTAACATTCATTTATTATTTATTAATTTAAAATAATTTCTGACATTTTTAAATTACATTTCGTACATTGTTGGACCTATATCAACTATATTTTGACTTTTTTTATATTGCATTTAGAGACTTCAACTTAAACCTCTAAATTTTTGTACGGTTCAAGAAATCTTGGGGGGCACGCCCCCAACAAATCAAGCTCGAACAACCAGCCAAATTATTCGATAACAAACAATTTCTATAAATTAATTATTATACTCTCACATTACTTTCAATAAAACTATTACAAACTATTATTACTACTAATTTTTCCTTTTTTTTTTTTGCTTAGAAAAGAGGAAAAATTATCTTTACATTTTATCTTTACATTATATCAGCTACATTTAGAGCCTTAGTTTAAATGATAAGCATGCAATACTTACGTAAATTTTAATGAGGATGGAGAACTTATAAATTCCGAAATGTATTCTGCACAGAATATCAATGTGTCGCCTACATACAGATCCGAATGGAAAAAAAGTTTCTGATAAAGCAAAGAGTTGTAGAAGGCAGGGTCACAAGTTCCATTTATTTGCCTGGGATGGCTGTGAGCAACGTGATTTATGGTACACAAGTTCTTGAGTAGCAGACATAGCTTGTTGGGTTGTATTTGCATTTATAATGAGATCGTATGTTATTCGAAGTAGTATTTTCATATACACACAAGAGAATCGTATGATCTAAGATACATCTTATATACGTAAAAGCGTGTAAGCATATTTTGTAATATCCATCCCTGACACAGCATGTTCTTAGGGACATGACATTTGCGAACCATAATTTCAATCTCGATCAAGAACATGAATTTGCCTTGAAGTCGCTTCCTTTATTCTTTGTAATTTACTCTGTGTGATACTTCTTCCCTGTCATTTTACGTACGCTAGTTTCTCAACGTTGTTGGGTAGCACCTCGTTTCCAATGATACTAATGCGAAGCGTAGTTTAACATATCGCCCTCTTTTATTTGATGGATCGAAAATAAATTGCAGCTTGCCACACCGGGTCACGAGAGATTCGACTTTCCGAGCCGTCCCGTAGAGTATGTAATTCCATCGCCAGCGCAGAGGAAAATGTCGCCTTCCGCGTCAGTGGCTGTGGACGACTCTCTTGCCGTTTCGCTCGCTCTTTCGCCTCGCCCTTTCGCCCTCTCTCTTCCCCCGTCGGTCAGAACGGGAGCCGCCGGGATCGAAGTCGTTTGTACGGCAACACAAAGCCTTCCCTCGACTGGCTTCACATGCGCAGCAACTTGTCTACTCCTTCGGTCTCTCTCTCTCTATTTTTTTTTTTTTCGAGAATACCTCGGGTGACGTCCCGGTGCTTTGGCCAAGAGCGCATATGAAAACGCGGGGAAGTACCGGAAGATGGGAAGGGCGTGCGGGCGCGAGGAGCGATCTAACGCGGGGCCGATTGTGAAGCGACCGACGCCGCCTTCGCTCGTCTCTTTTCCCTCTTCCCTTCGGGTGTGTTTATAGCACATGCACGTGAAGCTTAGAGGTGGTGGATTAGCCGTGGAACGGGGGTGGGGAGGTCATAACGCGCGGCTGCTGTAGTCTCGTTAACGTGAAGATGCGACATGAAGAACGAAGTTGCATTTGCTGCGTTCGAGTATTACACTGAGCAGTTGATGAATCGATACCAAGAGGAACTGAGGATAAACTTTTTTTTCAAAATAAGAGAAAATTACATTTTTTTCTGTTTCATAAAGATTCTCGTAATTTTGTTTTTTTCTAATGTATTTTTAATTATACAAATACGAATACTGGCCTCTTAATACAATGTAGTTATATCAACGGCGCGTATAATAGTTTTAAAGATACAAATACTAATCCTACTATTAACACATTTATAAAATAATAATATAATTTGATCACGTATTATAGAGTTTAAGATGTAATATAATAGGAGGGGAATCTATAAAAATGTATTTGAACACCTAGTATGTTTTAATAAATTTGAAAAACAAACGTAAGGAGTAGATTATCATGTGATATCTCGAGTAAAAACTATGTTGATTTGTTTATCTTCTAAATTCTTGTTATGTTTTTTATTAAAATAATTGAAATTATATTGTGCTGTCTGTTTTTATTTAAATTTGTTTGGCGCATTATTATTGATGTCTACTTAGGATGAAAAGGAAGAAAGAAAGGGAAAAAGTGCACGAACTAGCTGAAGATAGCATGTTGCTTCATAGTAATTAAGGGTAGACTCTTATAGACTTACTTTGTGTTGAGAATATATCAAGAATACTACAATTTCAGTGTGTATCCAAAAGGTAGTAGATACATTAATGTGTCATCATTTCACTGTAATTTAGTTACATTTTTAATTGCAGTTGTGTTTTCTTTAATTATTCTCTCTGTTGATATTGAGGTTACCCATTGTTGATAAATAATATCAACTTTAGATACAGGAGAATGTAGTAATTCGCCCATTTAGGTGCAATTTAATTGTATTTCGTGGACGTTTAAATTGTTTCTGGGCTGCTCAAGCCGGAGTTTGCCTTCGTACACAATATTGAATAAATATGAGTTAAAAATATAAATAATAGGAAATGTAGAAACTTATTTTACATAAAAAATTCACCGATAAATTTCTGATAATACAAATATCTAATAACAGTTAGATATTCATTATAGCAAAACTAAAATGAGTTGTGAAACGAGATGAGAAAGAACAATATGTCGTAAAGACTAATTTCTATTAGGAATTCTTAAAAGGAATTGGTCATCTGAGAACCTAGCTGAGTGCCGAAGGAATTCACTCTCCAATGTTAATTCATTGACCTAGGTGCAATAAATCATTTGTTACTAATTACTATCACTTTACTTTCTCTTTTATATTTAATGTCTGGTCTGTCTAGAGACACAAGAATTAAAC
The DNA here is from genome assembly GCA_017312745.1 of Gryllus bimaculatus. Taxonomy (NCBI): domain Eukaryota; kingdom Metazoa; phylum Arthropoda; class Insecta; order Orthoptera; family Gryllidae; genus Gryllus; species Gryllus bimaculatus. The sequence goes on from BOPP01000043.1 coordinate 8,212,619, forward strand.
TTGCAAAAATACTTCTAGTAAGCAAAGACTTTTAAATACAGATGTAACGTTACTAAGTCGAAAGATTCGGTGTGGAATCAACAATTCAAAACTTTCAGTATCTTCGGCTCGCTGTAAAAGGACGTAGAAAAAATACGTGACTCGAAACTAAAGTTTTATGAGGTTTTCACAGTCGCCAACCCTGTTATTATGCGAAAGTTGGCAATTGAGGAAAGACTAGCAATGAGGAATTGAAAAATACTGTTGTGAATTCCCAAATCGGCTGCAGAATAATTTAAATTAACGGCAATACATGAAAGGAAAATACAGGATAGAATACACAATACAAATACAATTGCATCAGTGGTTATTTAATTTCACAATTAAGAAAACGTGAGAATTGAACATCTGGAGTGGAAGAAAGATCTGTTTTACAGTACCTGGTGCATTCCAAGTAAAATCAGAGACAATTTTATCGACAAATTACCTGAAAACGCTTATACTTTTTTCATTTTCATCTACAAATAAGCAGTTTTAGTTCATTGTTTTTCATTCACATTTTACATAACAACAGTAACAGTTTTCGCCCTATTTCACAGAGCACTAAGAAACAAAATTATATAAGGTTGTCAAATTTATACAATCAATAGATATTGCGATAATTTCGGATGTATCGACACATAAGCTTTTGATATAAATCGTTCCTAGGACACAACCATACTGATATATGAGGCGTAAATAAATCATTCATTCAAATCAGTAACGATTGACACGTGAATTGTTCTGATGATGATGATCATGAAGCAGTGCTGCACTTTTTTCGTTGACGTTCCTGCGAGGAAAAATATTTTACCGCACGTCTCACCTTCCCACTTCGATTCTCGTTGTACTTGTACCTAAGCATGGAGCTGACTATACACTTCTTAGGCTCCTTAGAGAATTTGACTCAAAAAACTGAATAGAGTAAATAATTGTAACATTGGTTTGCAAGCAGATATAGGAAAAGATGGGAAAGTGTGAAAGAATTGAGCAAAATGAAATAACTTTATTTTGGAAATGAGCTAGAATAATGTTTTATGTTTTTAGGCTGTGATGAAGAAATTAAAATTTTCGTTATTAATTAGATTAAAGTAATTTTAATTTACTATTGGATTTAATAACTGAATTGATGCTGTATAATGGCAAGAGGAGAAATATTAAAATTAAGTAAATCATTTGCAAATATTCAATGAACTCTGTTAATCCTAACAGCTTGGAAGTGTATTATTGTCTTGATATCTTTTCCCGAGGCTTATAGTTTCAAATTTTGTATTGGTGTGAAAGTTCTCTTTTCTTTCGCGTATCTTATGAAATAATATTTGTAAAATTTTACTTCGTCAATGTTTGTATTGGTCGAACAAATATTATCCAGCAGCAAAACAACTGGAATATTGGATACATCCTCAAAACATTTTACGATGACCAATGGACTTACCATTGACGGAATCACGTGCAGCAAATAGTAACTTTGTGACGTGCCAGAAGGAAGAACGCATTTGAATAGTTGACATGTTTGTAACAAGACAGGTAACAATAATGCCCGTAATCTAATTTCGTGGTACTCATACTTTTTATATTGATGCGGTTAGGCCGACACTACCCATATACCAGTATCGATACGAATATTATGGAATTGAAAAGCGCCTGTCGCCACGGGTGAGTGCGGCGGCGCAGACGAGGGCTGCGTTCGCGACGCGCAGCGACGAACAGCGCTGCGCAGCTTATGGCGGCGGCGGCCGGGAATCCATCGGCGAGTGGCGCGATACATCGCGATTATAAAGAATGTCATTATGCAAATAGGCGGACTGTTTTCGATGTAAACTTATTCGTAAATGGCCGATTAGAAATGCAATGGAACCCAGCTTGCGAGCGGGCCTGGCGTCGGCGGGTGCGCGAGTGGCCGAGCGGCGAGGGGTTGGGGTGGGGTTGGGGTTGGGGTCGGGTCGCGGGACGCGTGGCAAGCTGAAGCCAGGGAGCGGGGAGTGCGTGCAGCGCGCAGGCACGCCCGTTTGCGGATTCCCGTCGGCCAAAAGCATTTTGTCGGAGCGAAATGCGATTCAAATGGTAGAAAATTGTTGTAAAAGTCAGCAAAACGGTCAACGAGCGGTTTATTGATTTTCTGAGTGAGAGGTCAATGTGGAGAGAATTGGGTTTAAAATAAAAAGCGTGATAAAAAATGCGTTGACAAAATAAATACATTAGAAGAAATACTTTCAAAAAGTCTGTGTATACGTCAAAACATTTCAAAAAGTCTGTATATACTGTTTCTATACAACTAGAGACGATACTGACTATCAGAAAAGCATAATAATATTCATTTTAATAATGTTTAATACATTATTTAACATTTGCACTAGGTAATTTTAAAGGGTAACGTACGTGTATCGAATAGTGTACTTCAGCTTCCGTCTCAATGACTCCCATCTCCATCCGGTTTTTGTCCTGTTTCCCTGATCCATTGAGCGAATGCTGAGATGGCCCCTTTTACTTTCGGACATATAACTTCACTATGGTCAAGTTTTGTTCGCATTTCCGTTTGCTGATTGTATTAGGAATGGAACCGGGGGTGTGGGTTGCTATTGTGTTAAAAGAAAGTAGAATAGGTAGTTAGTTTACCGATGTAATTAAGTACTACTCGGGTGTTGGGAAGCGAAAACTTCTAATTTTCAAATATTTATAACCTTGTTCTGTTTGTACTTTTCTTCGTCATTCATCTATATTTAGTAAACGAGTGAAGTAGGATTCCTATAACTCAAGAAAATGTTCTCAGATGATATTTCTCCCTCTACGTCTTATACAGCTTTTTACGAAATGAAGTAAAGTACGTTCAATCTCCAGAACAACTCGGTGAACTGTATTGCCACCCTTTTATCAAACACTTAGGGGTATATCTCTCCATAAAAGTTTAGTTTTCAACTTTTTATGTGCTAGTTTCTGTATGTATCAACACTTTATTGGTGCTTTAGCTCTTATTCTCAAAATTTCTTCTTGAGTCGCTATGAGTCGTTGGCGGTAATCGCCCTCCGCGTGCTATTTTGTCTATTTGTTCCGATATTGTCGTATCGCTGTGTAAAAGCGTCGTAGTTCCGTCAATTCTGTAGATTCTTACTCCATCATTTTCGTCATTTGTGACTTGCGAGTGTTGTGCAATTTTGTCTGCCGGCTGGCGGGTGAAGGTCGTGATCGCAAGACCGCACACGATATAGGACTGTCGGAAGTTGCACTTCATTTCCGTCAATTTACAAATTTGTATTTTTCTACGTTTCTATCTTAAAACAGTAGATTTTGTCTTCGGCAATACTTGGAACTATTCTCAGAGCTTTACTCATTATAAGCACAACCAACTGGACATTATAGATGAATATAAATACGCAAATTGTTGTGCAGAAACGAAGCGATTCTAAAGCGAATGCTAGAAGAAACAGTTGTTCAACTAAGTGAGAAGAACGTTTTGTTAGTACGCCTCCGCTTCCCTGTTGTATTAGTGTTTTCATGGAGTTATTACAGTACTAGTTAGATTATTACTCTTTTCGAAGTAAAAATTATTAAGTCTTAGGAACACTCCTTTACCAAGACAAAAAAGACGTTGTTTAAAACAAATTAGTAAAACCCATAAGTTACATTGTTTTCTTAACAAAATAATCATAGAAACAAATAGCAGCCGTCCTTGCTTGTCGACGTAATGGAATTAAACCCACAAGCAGAACAACTGATTGTGGGAAATAATCGGTCGGCTCGATTGATGAAAATGCCCAATGCTTTGATGAATGGACGCGATGCCTGAAAAGGGAAAAGTTGTAGAATTAGTACTGTCGTCTACATTGACCTGCAAACGTATTTCTATGCATTTGGATCATACGCATTCGAACTCGCAGGCCGGATAAAACGCGCACGTGGACGCGAGTACTCCAAGCCCCCACCACGCAAGTTCAGGACTGGAGGGGGGAAGTTTGGAAGGCGATACATTGAAGTTGGAAGCGCTTCCTATCCATCGTATCCGACTAGATTTATGAATATATATTATATATTACCAACGCACATTGCTGGCTCGCATTCTCTAACACCGTTCAGTGTCTGGCATTTTGGAATTGGGTTAATAATAATAATAATAATAATAATAATAATAATAATAATAATAATAATAATAATAACCTCTTTTCATTTCTACTTGTTACACTTCGTACATGTCATTTGTTAAACAAAGACAGAACAAGCAATATAGATAGACATCTGCACTGTGAGATAGTCATCTATATGGCAGTGCTATTGTGTACTCAGGCACTAGTTGAACAGGAGCACTTCTTTTTTCTAGTCATGTCTTCATATTTTTAAAACCAACAACTGTAATCACTCACTCGATTGTTGAATAGCAGTGACTCTAACGCCTTCGAGTGTTTTGCCAACAAGTTTTCCATAATTTGCTTGTGGGAATTCTTACTGAAGCATTTCCGTACTTCCTGCTTTCTGGTACCTGAAACTCTCATCGCTTTGTCTGATACAATTGCGTCCTTTGTTTTCTCTCTTCATTGTTCCCGCGCTCGAAGGTGCTGTAATTTTCAGACGAACTATCTCTTCCAGGCATAGGAGAGTTTGTTCACTCCCACTAACTTTTACGTTTTAGAATTGTTCTGCTCTCGTAATTTTCGCGTGAATGCTGCGGAGAAATTCCAGTTTTCATTGTTCTAAGTTTATAGCACTGTTTATTTTATTGGTTTTGCAAATTTCTCTTCAGACAAATGACGCAGAGTTTCTGTAATATCAAGAATTACAGGATCGTAACGACTTCATTAGTTCTGATGTTTGAACATTGCCTTGTTACCAGCCTTTCTATTCTGATGTTACATTTACTTCTAGTAGCAAATCCTCTTCTGTAATTGATAGTTTCACAATTTCTGCTCATTTTTATGGGACCAGAAATATTCATATTTCATGTTGTGTGTTATCAAGTTGTACATAATATAGTACTTCTGCATTAATTCCATTCGTGTTGTTTAATGATGGTGTTGCGTTACATTTTAATAACGTATTTTATTTCTGCTAGACATCTAAGTGATATTATATTAAGTAAATTAAATTAATTGTCTTTTAGTATTCTCTGTAATTTGGAATTCCACCGTCGCTAAATTGTGTGTATGACGTGAAATATGTTAATCGTTTGCAGCAAGCAGCAAACAGCCGTCACGTCTAAACAAAATATTGTGGACGGGAGAAATTGGAAGCATTTTAGTGGAAAGCATTGCCTTTATACTGTGATGTATATATAGTCCTTCGATTAGCATGTGTGTCTGTCTGCGCAAGATTAGAGATGATGAAAATAAATTATTGCGCAATACAAGTCGCAAAATAATATCACTTTATGTAATCATGTAACTGGTTTTGTACAGATATACATATCAAGTAGATTCGATCTCTGTACATCTCTAGTGAGCGCTAATGTTCGTTGCCGGAAAAATTCCAATTGCAAAGGCAAATTTTGGTGACCTTTCCCCCAAGAATCTCCTTCGCGAGCACTTTAACATTGTCCATGGGTTCGAACTCCACGACGTTATAGGCGTCGCCCACGGTGTGAAAGGTGTCGTAGTTCCAAACATTTTTTTTTTTGGGGGGGGGAGGGGTTGAGCCAGTTCAGGGAATTCCTACGTCTGCTCTAATATTATCGCGTTGCGACTTTCCCTCACTAGGCTTCGGGTGCAACCTCTATTCGCGACTACTATTTCCTTAAAATTACAAAATTCCCACTACGGAACTAACCTCATATAAACCCACGAACAGGAAGACTAAATATTTTTAAAATTCATACATGACAGCAAATGTATAACTATTTTTAAAACAATGCAAACATTTACCGACTTAAAACTCAAATAAATAATACTGCTTATCCTACACTATTATGGATTAACCAAATAAACATTTACCCACTACATAAATCTGTTATCGCAAAATTATAATTTCATATTGTCCATACCATGTGAACTGCTTGGCCGCCGCCGTGAGGGTGAGAATTCGCTTATTTTTGTTGAAGCTAAATTTTCCACGCCCTCCACTAATCAATTCCATGTTAATGGCACCAGGCTGTGCCGCCCCTCGGCAATACAATTCTCGTCTAGCATGGAGCATCGCGCCTAAATGTTTATAGTTCGTTGCTATGCAACGCGTGTTCCTTGGATTTTAACATTCTAGATGCAACCGTTACGTTGTATTCCAATTGTGTAACATTCTGGTATGTCACAGTACACGTAGACGCAGTTTTGTGTAATGAAACCAGTATTACGGCTTCTGTTCGTCACAAGTAGTCCGAAATCATTTTGTTAGGTTAAATCCATGAAGGGGGGGGCGGATGCTACACTTAGCATCCGGAAGTGTATAGTTTGATTCTCAAAATGGCTCAGTCATGTTATTCAGATCCACTTTCTTCGTCATTTCTCAAATTTTACGACTTCTTTTCATTGTGTGCAGGTGGAACGGCTTTGTGTGCGCTCCCATGACGGCGAATTGTCTGCCATGTTATGGAGCGTAGCCTACAAATCTATTGCTTTCGCACAGTATCGTATCCGCTATGCAGAAAGGATGGGGTGCTTCAATTGTGAATAAACCTTTGTTATCTACAACATAATTTAATCATTGCGACCGAACTCTTTGGCTATATTGGTTCCTTACGTACAGGTATTGATTTCTATCAACTATATCATTTGATTTTCACGGAGATCAATGTTTTCTTAAAATTCAGAACAATGTTTACATTTTCGATTTGCCTGAGTATTTTAGGTAATACATGAAGATATTTGTATTTGTCCATCCGCTTCATTTGTTGCTATGTTCCAACTGTAAACTGCATGATCCAAAATCCTATTTCTCTCACTAGAAATAAAACGTGTTCTGTAAATCGATAAAGTTGAACATGATACGAATATTTATCTACTATTCAAATTGAAACGTTGAAATTGACTTCGGAATTATCATATAGACATTAAATATCTTCGCTCTGTATTTGAGCTTCCAACACGGTTTCAGTGAGTTATTTCAATATAATGCGTGTTTTAACAATCTTTGGATTCAAAAGTATTGGTGAAATACATTTTCAAGTGTTAATTTTCCGATATTTTATTAACTTCCAGATAAATTTTTAACCAAATTTCATAGCCAATTCAAACTACATTGATCATTGCATTTTGATGAAAGAAGATTGTAGGATCGTGAAATTTGGAATCCTAAAGAAGAACAATGATAGTTCTTTATTAAAAACGTTTTGACTTGTTTGCTAGATTTAAGCATCATCTACTTTCGTCAAAGGTAAAAATTGGCACTAATATATTGATTCAGCTTTTGCTGTGAATATTTTTCTACATAAGATCGTATGTATACTTATAGTGTGCATAGTAATACTATGATAGTTAAAAAGTATTATATTAACAGATGTTTGTTTTTAATTTTGTTCCTTAGCGTTTATAGAAATAAGTACATATATTTCTTGCGTATTTACGACTATTTGTTTTATTTTATCGTTAATTGTAGGAAGTATCATATATTAGTTATTGAATTGTCAATCGTAAGGTTGGTTTGTTCATCTTAAGACAGTTACACGTGATGAGATATTTATTAAATGTGACAGATGGCCTTGGAGTGGCGTACTGTTTCTTGCCGCACCCCATATTTCGACTAGAGAAGCCTCACGCGTTCACCCATTGACAGTGAGGCCGGTGCGTGAGCGCGTGGCGTGGCCACCGCGAGTGACGGCGGCCGCTGGCCGTGTGTTGCAGCCGCTGCCCGAGGAGAACCGCGCGCTGCGCCTCAAGGAGCCCGTGTCGGCGGCGC
>BOPP01000043.1:8253943-8269719 GCA_017312745.1 Gryllus bimaculatus
GGGCAGGTGCAGCGGACAAAGCGCAGCCGTTTTCCCGCGAAATTTCGGGCGATGCACAGCGCTCGCTTTCGTTCGCACGTGCGGATCACGTTTAATTCGATGGGTGGCATTGAGCTGTATTTATGTTAGCTTCTATCTTTCCAGTCGTTGTTTATTTTATTTTATATTGCAAGATTTCATTTTGATGATGCGTTTGTTTTGCAATAAATCAACATAGAGACCATGTCCACCCATCTGAGAGGCATTCTATATGTCAGAAATTCTTCATTACGCTACGACAATTGACACACATTTTATGATATTTAGCAATTGTCGCTATTATTTTACTATACTAAAAAGCGGTTCTTGCGATTTGCAATATCTTTATCACCTGGCACCTTATCTCAACATACGTACGTGTTTTCATCGGTCATATTCGCCAGAGATCTTCCTATTTCTGGCAATGTTTGAAAGGGCAAACATAGAGAACACTGTCTTCCGCAATGGACAGTTAAACGATAGTTTCTGTAATCGACGTGAACGTTTCGTACATTCCCCGGAGAACTTCGTTTTCTCTGCTGGGAGAAACATATTCCATCTGGACCGCGCATACTTTTCGTGGTGAGTGGCCGGCAGCGAATCGATCGGTGAGCTTGTGCGAACAGTAGGTTCCTGGTTGTATGAGGTTTTTATGATATGATGATCTGCTGTAAGGGATTTGTTTTTATTATTTATTTTACGCAAGAAAAAAATAAATAAAGAATGCCTGACGTTAGGACAATGGTAAAATATGTTATCTAATGATATTTCTTCTCCGGGATGTACTAAAAGACTCCGGTATGAAAAATGACCATTCATCAATCAATTGACCTTCGTCGCCAACACGTTAGGCTTGTGAAGCGTGTTTTTGAGATAATTTCGTGGCCTCTGCATTAAAAGCGCGTGGGCACAGCAGCCCGAGACGCGACGTCATTGGCAAAGCATCGCTGCGACGGACGTTCCGTTGGCTCGGCCTGCGGCTGCGGGCGCGGGGCAGCGGCCCAGCTAACTAGCGAGTGCGTGTGAGCGGGCGGCGCGGCAAGGCGCGAAACGCCGGGCGATGGAGCGCGAGCGAGCGCACGGCGGCGGACGCGGCCAACGCGTGACGGCGAGTATTGATTCCGGGCAAGTCAATTACACTGGTCGTTAGTTCCGTAAGTGTAGTGAACATGGCGGTGTTTCTTCCTCGCTGGCGAGTGAGATCTTCGCTGCTTCCGGGGTCTTTCGGCTTGAGGGGCGTCCACCGGCGGCGTGCCGCTTCTGCCGCGATGAGCTCTTTGCTTTGTACTCTGACGTTTTCTGGGCGTGCAGTTAATCTAAGTGCTAGTGTGTGTGTGTGTGTGTGTGTGTGTGTGTGTGTGTGAGAGAGAGAGAGAGAGAGAGAGAGAGAGAGAGAGACAGAGGGAGGGAGGGAGGAGAAAGAGCAAAGGTGAGGAAGAGGAGATCGCGCGTGGCCCATAGCCCGTTTCTTAGGGTACTACCTAGGCATTCGCCTCGTATTGATAGAAAGAAAAAAAAACAAAAAATGACGTATCACGGGAGCCGGTCGCTAGAATTCCCTTCCAAACTGGCGGAATTCGACATATGTATGTAGCAAGTATTTAAAATCCGCCACCGCCGGGGTTCGAACCCTTCGCCTTCCCAGCCAACGATGTTGCATAGCCAAGGGTGTGGCCTGTGTAGGGATGGAGCACGAGCGGCACAGTGGCTGGCTCCCGGTGGCGGTGGGGGCGTTGGGTGCGCGTGCGAAGCTGTCTTCCTGGTAGCCGCCTTCGCTTCAGTCGCTCGCATTCTACTGCCAACCTTCCGCTGCACCAGAGCCTCGGACGAAGGGGGGAAAATATTTATGACCATTTTTACAAAATTTCTTCTGTCACTTTCAAAGTAGTCTCCGTTAGATGCAATGCACTCGTTAAGTCTTTTTTACAATTGTTTGAAGCACCTCTGGAACTCTTCAACTTTGATATCGACCAGTTACCAAGCTGTTTTTATTGCCTCTATATCATCAAAACGCTTCTTTTTTTGATTTCATTCTTGGGGTCAGAAACAAATCACCCGGAGCTAGGTGTGGAGAAAACGGGGGGGATGGGGGTGGAACGACAGACGACCCGTTTTTCAAGTCATGGCTCAAATGAAACCAAATGTTTCTTTGATGCCTTCATCTTCTGAAATTTCGTCGATAGTGAAACGACAATCCTCGTTGATTGTTTTTGTGGATTTTCGTAACGTTTCAATCGTTTCAAGATGAAGAAGGGCGCCCAATACGAGTATGATCGTCAACACTCATCTCACTTCGTTTAAAGCAACCAAACCCCTCCAAAACTTGAGTGAGACTCGTGGCATTCTCATTAAAAGCCAGTAGAAACATTTGGTAAGCTTCTGTTGCCGATGTGTGAACGAGAAAAAAACATGCTCTTCAAACGTACTCTTGGTTCTTTTACATCTGCCACAACGATTTTGCAGCCAGTCGAAGACCAGAAAAATAAAAGAAAACAACACTACGATCAAACGGTCACATACAAAGTGACGCCGTCTGGACAATGGGTTCGTGAAGGTCTCTGTTAATCCCATCGAGCCGCAGAAATCTCTAATACATCCACGAAAGACCGAGCGCTCTGAGTCCGGTTATTTTTGGGTTCCTCGTATTTTTCCTTCCCATGCCTCTTGACGATTATGCGATGTCTACAGCCTCTTTGCAGTTCCGACGCAGACTTCTGGGTCCTCGCAGTAGCATCACGGAGATGTTAGAATAGAATTAATGGTGCAATGTGCAAATTAATGTTGCTAAATGTGTGACTCCATGTAATATTCGAGCTTTCAAGTTCTGAAGCGAGCGAAGATCTTTAGCGGATATTATCCCATCATCTAAACATTTGTATATTGGCGGAAGAGCTTTTGCCTACTGGTTTCGGCATGTCTTCAGTGATTGTAGATTGGACGAACGTTTGGTTTCTTACTGTATCCGTTTGTCATCTTTTCACAAAATATAGCCAGGGCGCCTTGCATTTTTTGTGAAAGATGGGGACGCGTAGTCGCTATCCCACTTCGCAGTTGTTGGTGATTAGTGCCTGTGCACATGTTCGAATGCACTGAAAATAATGAAATGCATTTGAAAGTACAATTACGTGTTATAAACTCTTCTCCAGAGCTGTTAGGCTTTTTTTGCTAAAAAATGTTGGAATTCGAATTTATGTGCTGAAAATGCGGGCTTTGTTCTGTATGTTAGGTCGTGTAATTTTGTATTTTCATGAAGAGTGCGACGCTTTCATTTGTGTGTTCCCATTATTGTCATTTGTTTGATTCCCAATAATATTGGAATATTTATAAATGGTCAGTTTGAGTGAGGTTCCCACCTTTTCCGTTTATATTTTAAATTTGCTTAAATCCACCGTCGTCATAATTTCTTCACCTCCACTTGTTATCAGTTATCGAATAACGTGTTCCTTGTGATATTACGAAAGTTACTAATCCAATTTTATAATAGAAAATTCGTTCTAGATATTCTGTGAATTTTTTAACGCTTATTGAAAAAGTAAATTCTAAAAGACCCAGTGCGACTTAACTCACTCATAATATACTATTCTGTTTACCATTAATTCACCAATATAAGTGAAGTCTTGATGTAAAACATTTATTCTTCACCACCACCACCAGCAACAACAACAACAACAACAATGTAACATCCCTCGGGTTTACATTTTGACGTCATCACCACTGTAAATATTAAAAGCTTTACCACGAATGTAAGTAGTTGAATCACGTGCATGACTATGCCTCGACGACGCTGGACATCTCTCGCAGCGAGGCATTGGCCGTCGGAAAAGCGACCGTTCCTTCCAGTGGCTAAATCACCCACACTAGTTAACACACATTCATACATTAAGTTTGTTTTAAAACTGTGGACGTGTATTCACCTGGACCGCTCGAAACCTAATACAGATAAGAGAGGCATTCGATTGCCTTCAAAATCACATTAAAATAGGCAACGAAAAATTAATATTCTCTCCCACACTCACCTAACGGAATGTATATACGGTATAATGTATATATAACGTAGGCGGAACTGCTTATTTTCCGCTGTGGTGTAAATTGCTTCATTGAACGGTGTTTTCAAGCGCGTCTACAGCAATGTCCATTAGTTCCGAAAGACCTCTGGGAAGCATGGCGCTGGTTGCATTTCTCCCCTTAATCACGTACTTTTACAGGTTTTTTTACGAAAAGAAATCAAAGTCAACGTGTGGTACGTATTAAATTCCGGGAGGTGGAGGTGGCGGTGACGGTGTTCTTCGCCAGCACACTTTCTCACTCCGGAGTGTGTGAACGTCGAAAGGTCTTCAGGCGTGACTTCTTAAAGCTTCGCAACAGTCTGGAGATGACCGAACGACGACGTCACACGAACACAGCGACGTCACGTTGAACGTCGGGGAAGGGGGGGGGGGGAAGTGCCCACCAGCCCATTGGTATGGTAGAGTTAATAAAGGTAGCTGTCAATAAAAATGTATCGTATTCGCATTGGAACATTTGACGCGGTTTATGAATAGGAGCAGCGCAGTGATATGATCCTCCTTGTATGATGCGACGACTGTCCCTCGCCGTCCGTCCCCTTCCTCCCTGGCTCATGCCCACCCCCCTTGGCGGGTGGCGGCGGCGGTCAATGAGAAGCCCAGGTGCGGACGCTTCGCCCGTCGGTTTGATGGACGCGATTTCGGGCCGTTATTCCGGTCATTGGACGCGCTGCAAACTAGCTCAGTATTGCTCTTTAGATGGGAGGAAATAATACATGAGTAGCGATTCTGCGAAGGCGCTCCCAGGCTGAGATATATGTTATTGAATTGAATTGAAGCCTTATTTTACGTGGCGAGACTCAGGCCATGAGGCCTGCTCTTCCGTCTAACCACGCAAATTTCGCTACGCTCCTTTCACCAACTAGGAGAAAGGAGGTATTTCTTGGGCGAGAAACTGGCGATTTCAATTTAGCTCAGAGGCGTCATTTAGGCTAGTGATTGTTTTACATGCAAGTAAATCTACTAACATGGGACAGCCGGCTTTACTTCCCCTCCGAAGGAAGGCGTACGAAGGATTTTTTCGCCCTTAAAAATCCACGGCTTCGATCGGGTTTGAACCCGCCACGGTTGTCCGGTACGCTAACCGTTACACCATCGCCGCGCGCTAAGTTATTGACAAGCTTGTGCAACTAATTTGCTTCTCCTTTGCTCTCCGTGTCTGAAGTAGATGAAATGCCTGAGTTTTCAATGTCCTGCACTACAACATCTTTTTAAAGTATTAAATTGTATTTCAATATAAAATAAGTTTGTAGGTTATATCATAACTATTACAATTAATTTCTTTTAGGCGGCCTGTATTTTTCCATGAAAATATTTATCCTTACCAACAGAATACCGTTAAACACTCGAAACTTATCTAAGCTTTCAGGGTTGCAGATGTGTATATTATTGTTGTGGTGACAAGTGGTTTCTTCTGTGCCTGTCATTATCAATGGCATTGTTTGAGTATTAATTAGTATTATTTTTATATAGATAAAGTATACAACATACTCTCTTGTTTACTTACGTTGACAACGCCTTTCGTATCATTAAGACCTCTCTCCCAGGCCGTTGTGACCAAGGCCTCCATTCTTTCCGAACATCATGCGATGAACATCTGTCCTTCTATACTAGCAATAATTTGAGAATGGAAATTGTTTTTATTCTATTTTAAAAGTAATTATTCCTGTATATCTTGGTACGTTTTCTTTGTTTGGTTTGTCAATTGTTTAATATGTGTATTTCATGTAGATGAAATTCTTGCTATGTGGATTGTTTACAGAATTAAGTTCTAAAAAATGTTTTGCTTTAAACTTGCTAAGGACCTGATAAATTCAATTCAAAAACCGCGCAAATAAATACGAAAAATCGAGGACTAGTTTTTGATCGAGGCTGACGATTTAGACAAGCTGGATAAAAAAAAACAGAAATCCGATTAACTCGGCTACGTCCAGTGTTGGTTGTGCCGACGTATGTAGGACATGAGCCGACTAGTCGAAACTTCACATTTAACGCGCGTGCCCATGTGTATGGCTTCACGTGCGTCTGCATTCGCTGCGTCCGATGTCCTTCACCCCCCCCCTGCGAACGGTAGAAATGGAACTGCATTGAACGCTACTCACCGAGCAAGGCTGCACTCTCTGGCTGTTTATTGTTCGCCACCGACATCGTTATTGGTTTCTAATGACGGTGCGAAAGCTACGGCGCTACTGAATTGTAATTTGGTGCAAAGATGAGCCAACGCAAACAATGTGCAAATCAGATACTGCATCCCAAGCTTCTCTGTTTTCATATGATGTGTATTTCCGAGCCGTCAGCGGAAGAATATTTCGCACCCTGCAGCAAATTAATTGTGAGCAATATGTGTTTTGTTCTTTTCGGGAAATTCCTCGGACATTTTTGCGAACAATACTATTTTCAGGCTTACCTATTTTATATAGACTTTCATGAAGCAAAAAGAAAAATAATAATAACAACAAAAAAACTACAATCTTGCTTGTAATACGGATATTGCACATGGGTCTGCACCCTGTGAAGTTCCGCTTGCTTTTACAGCCACTGGCGTATAATACGGCTGCGAAGCTCACGGAGAAGCATTTTCCAGCGCCGTTGTTTTCAGTCTGTGTGTTGTCTTTCGCACCACGTGCTTCAGACGTTTATTAGTTTACCGCGCAAACTTTTGTTCTCTATTCATTTAGTTTTCAGGTCCATTGGGACGACCTTTCCTTGGTTTTAGCAAATTTTTGGTTTCACTCTTATTCTCCAGATCTTCGCTTTTGACGTAAGCGCTTAACACAAATGTTAGGCAAGTGTTCAAACAAGTGTTTGCAGAACAAACAAATCTCGACTATGTGAAAACTTTCGCAAACAAATATTCGGGTGAACGGAGCCGTTACTTTATCTGTGGGTTATTTTTAAAAAGAAGAAACCTCATACTGGCATATTGCGTTCTGTAATCTAACTTTCCACCCAATAATGAATCATTTAAACACTAACGGCCTTAATTTGGGATGTCTTCACCTCCTCTTTTGCGTCCAGCTAATTCCCTTCAATCAACTCTTTGATCTTGGGAATTGATCAATCAGAAGTTTCTGCCATCTCCCTCCGCCGTTTGCAGTTTTTTTATCGCTCTAAAAATGAGAAGCATTGCTTCAAGACGTACTAGATTGTTCTCAACAGCTGTTGAAACCAAGTGATCGAGGGTAACTAGTTCACATTCTTCTTCTCTTCTGGCACACTCGTTGTTTTGTGCTTAAAGGGGTGCAAACGGAGTGGAAAATTCAGTCCGCGCCCTGATTGGAAGTAACAGGACGAGGGGATATTTCTAACGAGGCGCCCGCAGAAGAAACGCGGGGGCTGGGCGTGCGCCGACGGGAGAGGCTCGCGATGAGCAAGGCGGCTCAGTCGCAAGAAGCAAAAGCGGCAGCAGCAGTGGTGCTGGGGCGGCGGCAACGGCGGGAACGCCGGGGCGAAGGAAGCAGCTGCAACCGACGCGGTGGGGGCGTTGGGGAGGGTGCGAAGTCAACGGAGACAAGGCGGTGCAACGGTCACGGCGGGGCGACGGGACGAAGGAAGCAGCGGCAACGACAAGCAGCGACGAGGCGTTGGAAGTGTTCGGGATGGTTGTGGCCGCAGTGGAGGTGGCGACGAAGGGACGAAGTCAGCAGCGGTGAGAGTAGGGGGCTGTGGGGGGGGGGACGGAACGAAGGCAGTAGCCCCATCGAGGCGGTGGGGGTGTCCGGGATGGTTGCGGGGGTAGGGGGCAGCGGGGACGACGAGGCGGCGAGGGCGTGGCAGTGGTTGGGCCGTTGGGGCAGGGCCCCGGAGAGGGCAGCGATGGCGAATCGGGCGTCGTTGTTAGAGGTAGAGAGGGGCTTCTCGGCGAAGACTCCGGGAGCGGCGATAGTCTCACATCACGAATCAAGCTTGCTAGTCTGCCGCATATCCGAGATCAGGGTTTTAGAATAGACTAAGTGCTTCTTCCAGAAATAAACCGCGTTTCATTTCGGGAAAAAATATAACGCGAGTCCTTCTTTAATATTTATTACATTTTAAGACGTTATCTAGTTATTTATTTTGCAATTGTAATTTAAAATGATTTATTATCTTATAATAAAAGGTTTTTTTAGATACCAGTATTCTCTGCTTTCACAGGATGCACAGGCACGTACGTCGCTTTGAAACGAATGGGAAAACGATCTCTGTTCTAATTTTCTTCATTACATAACTTCTCTTAGGTGTTGGTGTCTGGAAGCGTTATAATTAATGAGAAGTATGCGTAGCAAATTCAGTCATTTTATAACACTAAAGGTTTAAAAAAATAAACTCTGTATTTGGATGGTTAACCATTTTGGGAAAGGCACCAAACTCTATTTTTTTTTTCAAGTAACGGGATCATGTCTCTTAATCACAAGACAGTCGCTACATATATTTTAGAACTATGCACTAGAACAGTTTACGCGAGAAGAATTAACTTCTGACTTAGATATTGACGAGATGTTGAATCTAGTTACCCATTTGAGGATTGTTTCCAATGTTCAGACTCTTCTTTGCAATGCTGCCGGTGATGAAAGACAATACATAACATCTACTATACTCTTGCTAGTAAACAAATAAATTAACCTGCAGCACAGCACGTTTTTTTAACAACAACAGCGAACAATTGTTATCGCGTTCGCTTTCACGAGATTTTCTCTTCCTGTTGAAATCGCAGCATTGATGAGCTGCACCCCGGCCCTCCACCCACAGCACCGTCCACCCCAGCGCCGTTTTAATGGAATCACTGGCGACTGTGTAAAACACGCGCTGCGCTAATGGAACGCGGAGTTCAAACTAGCGAGACTTGAACGCTCGCGCGCAACGACGGTAACTAGACATTAATCGACGACCGGCGCGTACCATTAGGGGGAGCTCGCCTGATTAGCGCTGCACAAAAGTAGAATCTATTCGCTGGTGGCCATCGTGGCGGAAACTTCAGCGCCAGCGGCCACGCCGGCTGAGTGGAAGCCCGGCCTGGCCCCGTTGCCGAGAGCCAGTGATCGTGAAGCAATCTCGTTTTTTCGGGCTTTTCACTCACACTATTGAGGATAATGACGATAACAGTGATATTATTATTATTATTATTATTATTATTATTAATCTATCTGAAGGGTATAGGAAAGTCAACTCAAAACGCGAGACTATAACAGGAGAGAAACAATTTATTAAAATGTAGGCTCGACAAAAATAATTAGAGAGGTATCCGATCTTTTAATAATGTCTTGATTGCTGACCAAAAAGCGAGAATGTTTACTTTTTGTTATTTGAGTAATCATTTTGCGTATGAAATTATGTTGAATATAAATATTTCTTAGCTCCCGAAGATTAAAGACTACGATCCTATGCTCTAGTTAGTTGTTTTTTGTGGTTTTCAATCTACTGTTACAAGGTTTGCAAGAAGTTTTTTCTTTACAGGGTATGGTGTGTACTAAAATGAATAATTCGTGTGCAGGGATTTCATGTCTGTTTTGGCGCATTGCAATACTTCGAGAACGTGCCGCTTGCATCAAGAACGATATCCAACCCGACGATTTTTTGCCAAAATATATTTCAAGGAATCCTTCGTCATCGTATGCGGATTTTAAACGCCTACGAAACAATATACTGCTACTAGTCTGCTGCAACAAAAATGCTTCTGAGCTAAACCTCACAAAACATTTTTTCAGAAAATAGCAAGTATACTACTCAAAACAAAACCCTCGTGTAAGACTACAATCAATTATATATGTCAACAAAAACAGTCTTCACGAATATTGCAATAACATAGCATACTGTAACATCCACAGTACAACAGTTTCTTGCGGTCGCACGACGCCAGCGGTGTTGTAAACAGCGAGTGTGAGAATTGAATAATAATATGTTGCCAATTATATGATTATTTTGGAAGGTGTGTTTCTAGTATTATATAAACATATCAATAAACAAAATCTATTTTGAAGTACTAGATGTTTACTACAACTTACACGAATTTTGGAAATAGCAACGTACTAACATAAAGATTAAAAATAATTGCTAATGTTTAAATTTTGACAATTAGTTGTTAACCATGTTCTCAAATTTCTACAGTATCCGTTTGTTCCCATACCATTGTAGAAATTGAGGTGTGTGGCCTTTGTTCAAATTTCTTCCATTTCTACCATGTATTCATGAAGATTTCTTGTGTATTTCATGAAGATCCTGACATATTAAGAGATGTAACTTGTTCACTACGTATTTTGTAGCAAATTAATTTTATTTTGAGTAATACATTTTAAATCTATCAACCTCCATTTTGCTTTTGCACCCTTAATTTAAAGAACTTTCAGATGATTGGTCGATAGGAAGACCTAGAAATTTACGAATGTTATTTTCTGTTTTACTGCAACAGACGGTACGTCAAAATCAAGGGAACCGCGATTCATTTTCATTCCGACAATTTCCCTCGAGTCTCTTAGTTGTAAAATTAATGTATTATCACCCAAAGGAACGCTTCTGGAATTCCGGAATCGCATCCAAGAGTTTTATTTTCTATCCGGTGAGCAATTAGCTTCCCGATCCTAATCAAATTTGCTTGCTGAGTTTTGAAATTCTTGAAGGCGGGGAGTGCAGCTACTCTGTCGGTCCTGAAGATGTCAGGTCGAAGAGACCGGAGAATCGGATGAAGTGGGCGCATCTCGCAAAGTGACGGAAATGGAAAATCTGAGAGAAGTTTGGCGAAAGTTATTATGAGCGGAGAAGACCCTTATGAAAGACGTGGATAGGAAAAGGAAGCTTCTGAAAGGTGAACTCGTTGCGTATTTGGCAACTTCGGACCCGTCTAAACACAATACAGTAGCAAAAAAGTATTTTCTGCACAAGCTGAAGATGAATTTTCATGGCTAAAGGTGAAGTGTTACTTCTATCACAAAAGAAGGGACGATCACATGAGAAGTAGATTCACGAAATTCTTCTGGTACTTACTTGATGGCTCTGTTCATTATTTACACTTGTGATGCATGTTTTACATTATCTGTCAACGGATCAGTATTGGCCAAAATATTGAAGAAAGTAGGGTAATATTATGGTATTTACATTGGCGTTATTGCGTTTCAAATGTTCTTTTTGAAATCTCATCATATATTAGCGAACACAGACTGTCAGTAGACTGGAAGAAGTTTTTTAAGGTACATGTTCTACCATTGTTTCTTCCTATTATGTTTTCAGTCCTTTACCGATAAATTAACGAGCGTGTAGCAACGAGTAATAATTTTGACAATTTAGCGAACAAAGCGAGGATTAAATAAAACACTATTATACAGGTACATTACGGCAATAAGACATTTATCATTTCTTTTTCCTCCCGTATTACAGTAATACATTTATTGCATTAAATTGAATATATATCCTGTTATTAATGTTACAATGTTACGAGCTTTCCAGCAATGACGTGATAAGACGACGCTTTTGAAGAAACTTTGATAATTGTCAACCTGTCTTAGCGTATTAGATTCGAATTCTTAAACATCATTTGTCAAATTCAAAAGAGCGCAAAAGTCTTGTTATCTGATCTCAATTTGCGTGAGGTCACAATTTCTTCTTTAGTTCTGACGCTTTCAGAACGTTTCGTGGACCAGATCGTTTTCAGTTCTTACGTAGGTGCACAGTGCACCACTACCAACATCGCAAGGGCTCACGAAACATTCCTTGTGTAATTGCGCTCAGTTTAAGTGGTTAGGGAGAAATGAGGGGCATTTGAAGTCGCACAACGGGGAAAAAGGAACGCGTCGAGGAAGGCGAGAAGTGATTCATGGACACTTCAGCGAAGGATGGGAGAAGAAATTGGTTCAGGAGATTAACAATGCAATCCGTTTCTTATTGTGCCTTTTCTTTTTAAATACTTCTGACCACCTGCAGATTCGTCTACGTCACGTGAATTACTTGCAAATTTGGGAGGCATCCTACCTCAATACGTATATATTTCCGTATTATTAATTTTCTCTGTCAAAATGAAAGATCTTAATTAATTCATGTTAAAATTTTAACTATACATTGTCGAACATTCTGTATGGAACGTTGTTATTTCTCATTGGTGCATTCCGTTGCAGCATTGTTGTTCACTGAAAGCCATTTGCTGAAAGCTATGTTGGGGAGACCAAATACTGACTTGCCTGAACGCGTGCTCTTATCACGTTGAAAACAGTAATTGTAAATAGGCCTGAATTACATTCATGAGCTAGCAGAGACAACACCCGTATGCAATAGATTGCGCTCATCTCCATATACAGGACCTGAAACAGAATTATAATGAATGGCAAGCACATAAAACAAATTGTAGAGATTCAAGAGCTGAATTAACAAAAAAGTTCGTTAATCTTCAAAGTTCCTTTTATAATGAAATATAAATTTAAAAAAAAATAGGATTCCTTATAATTTGCTTTTCTCTTTCTTACTCCTGGAAACTTGTTTCTGATAATGATTTTATGATAAAACTAGCATAATTTGGCCGGCATTGCCTTGGGTTCGTATTCAAATCTTGTGGAAGAGAAGAAAGAAGCAGTGCTGTATACTGTCGTATAAATATTATTTTATTCATGTAATTTGTTTAAATTTTAATAAATGAAAATAATTATTTGGTTCTACAGTAGGCCTACTGTGCTAGCTTGTTCATCTCAGTTTTTCTCTCATTGTACATTTATTTTATTTCTTAACATATATAATATTCAAATATTAGTGAAAACATGGTAAAAACTTACACAGTTTTCACAGTTTTATTCAAATTCTTATATACACAATGATCAAAATGGCAAATTTTATGAAAATGAAAAATACGCAATTCACAAACCTTAAGAAAAAACACAGGACTATGTGTTTTCCATGTCTATATTTAGTCTTTGATTTGTAACGCTGTTATTATTTAATTATGCTTCCGCCTCAAGTTCATTTTCATTTCAAAACATCAAAGGAAAGAAAAACATATTATCAAAGCCATATGAAATGATTCTCAGAACACGATATAGAAGTATTTATTTACCAACTTAAAAAGTACGTTATGCCGCAAGCGGCGGCAGACCGCGGACTAGACACAAATCCACAGACACGATATACGAAGATCAAAATGACCAGTGGAGACTTACTAATGAATCGGAATTTAATTATTTCACCTTGAATGATGAAACTCTATAATTGTCGCCCCAGTCTTCGCGCAACCTGCCGCCATGACCCACCACAAACGCGTTTGCGCTTCGCTTCCGCTCTCGCGCGGGCGCGGTCAGTAATTCCTAATTTAATTGATTTGTCATCAAAATAAAACAGTACAAAGTGTATGTGACGTATAGGGAAGAAGTTTACTATTGCTGCGTATGGGGGAGAAATATACTCCAAATATACTCCCGGTAACTAATCGCACACATTGCGCTAAAGCTACCAACATTTTAATTTTCTGCTATTGGTTCCATCAGTATTTACAAACTCGGCGCTGGATTTGAATCTATTTTTTAGTAGCATTAGTGAAATTTTTGCCTCAATTCATAAAGTACTTTTCTTATACCGATAGTACAAAGATCGTTGAATTAACTTTTATTCGTTTAGTTTACAGCGCACAAATTTAAAAGAAACTTTTTTTAGGTATATTTAACTAGAAATGTTATAGTTTAACTATACATTTTTTACAATCATTATCTTGGTTCATATATTGCAAATTTTAAAATTCATAATAAGATAATATTTTCCGTTCTTCAGTGGAGGTTCTCCAGTAAAAAAAAAAAAAAAAAAAAAAAAAAAAAAAAAAAAAAAAAAAAAAAAAAAACCAACAACAACAACAAAAACCGCATCGAACATCGTTCCGTTGCTTTATAGAAACCATGTCGCTGCGTGGTTTCGGGCATCGCCTGGCTGCCGCTGCGTCCCGTCGCCCGGGGCGGGATGGCGCGCTCGCCCCGCATTCGGCTCAGCCCTTGCCTCCCCCCCTCCCCCATGCGGCTCACCCCTCGGCCACGCGTCTCACCCTGCGGTGCAGGAGCGATACATTCATTTAAAACACTATTCAATGTCGCGTCAAAACGTCTCATAGTTTTTGGGTTTATTTAATATTAGTTACAGGTAATGTAAATTCAGATATAATATTTTTTTTTAAATTCCTCAAAATTTAAATTACTTTTTCTTAAAAGTTGCACAGTAGAAATTAATTAAAGTATGTATAGATATTTGAGTTTTCGTTAATTTATAAATTAAAATACACAAATTGAAGATAATGTACTAAACTCGCTCTATAAATTAAATCCGTATTGCCATAAATAAATTGAGTTTGAAAGGTTTCGTTTGGATTTTAAAAATTCCTCTTAATTTGTTTGAAGCCGCACTCCTACCAAGCGTCTGCTTTCCTCTGCGAGCGCTCGTCCATGTGGCCCGGTCTCTCGCTTCCCAGGGCTCAGGCCGTTGCCGCTTCTCGCCCAATTCTCATTTCTGCGCCCTTTTTAACGTTAATTCAGCGCCGTGGGTGACCGCCCCGCCGCCCACCGCACTGCCCACCGCTCCCA
The DNA here is from genome assembly GCA_017312745.1 of Gryllus bimaculatus. Classification (NCBI taxonomy): domain Eukaryota; kingdom Metazoa; phylum Arthropoda; class Insecta; order Orthoptera; family Gryllidae; genus Gryllus; species Gryllus bimaculatus. The sequence goes on from BOPP01000043.1 coordinate 8,268,537, forward strand.
CTCACCGCCGAACCGTCGCCGTATCGCTCTGAAATCTTGCAACCGCGCGGCCTCTCTTCCACCTACTCCTCCCAGTTGCGCCGCACTGTCGGCGCCGGACACGTCATACTGCACCAGGCCTTACAACAGGCATTCTCTCAGGCTACACGAGTGTTGCTTCTTCCAACGTCATTCCCCTCTAAGCCACCTACTGTGTTCTCCGTCGACGGGGGTTATTCATTCATGTTTCCGTGGACGTGAAATGCTATGGTCATTAGTTCATTAGTGTAGTGAACGTTTTATCCCGGGTGGTGGTGGTGGTGATGGTGATGCTGATTCCTTCCGGCGCCAATCTACAAGTCACCTTGCGAGCGATTTCCCATTCATGTACCTCCCTCCATCGGGTCTCCGCCCTCTAGCAGGGCACCTTCCCAGACGGAATAAGCCCCAAGCTGCCGACGTATGTTGTATATAATATGTTAGTGTAAGTGTGTACAGTTAAAGCAAGAGGATAGGGCAAGGAAAAGAAAAGAAGATCTCTCGCGGTTCTAGGTCCCTTTGTAAGAGTTCTTCTTCGGAATTCGCCAGCTATTCCAAGGAAGCACGTAAATATACTCCTCAGAGCATCTGATTGATGGAATTATCCTGCTGACAGCAACTGAATTGGACCTAGATATGTAAGGGGTATAGAAAATCTACTTCCGTCGCAATTCTAACCTTTGGATTTCCCGGTGAGGGTCGCTGCAGAGTGAGCTGCAATGCTGGCTTGAGGGAAACTCAGCCGGTTCGTGGACGCGGTAATTACCATGCTTGATTGCTGTTTCACTAACCATTGTTGATTACCACCCCTTCCGCCCGCCCCGCCGCTGCAAAAACCCGAACTGCCTGCCTGGCGGGGGAGCTTCTTCGGCCTCGTCAGCCATCGCTACCTTCGCTGCTCGACTTTGGCTGCTCGCACAATGGCTTTTGTACTCCGCACCCCGGACGCCTCGGCCAATCCCGCTCGCCCTCACGCGCTACCTCCGCACCTTGGCGCTTCACCGCCCCCCGCTGCGCCGCCGCCTCCCACGCTACGTTTATTACAGCGGGCGCCATCTCACCGCCTTTAGCCTACCGTCGCCGCCTCGCTGAGCCCACCCGGCCGTCTCCTGCCACCCGCCACGTCGCTACATGTACCACCTCGTTGCCTCCCTCACCACTGCCA